>JACGDI010001352.1:226203-243976 GCA_014898725.1 Jacaranda copaia
CAAGAAGAAAACCCAACACAAAATAAAAAAAGCTTTGTTACATTTGTGGCATCCTTTGTTAGGAAATCTCTCTTATTATATAATTAAAATGAACGACAAATCCAAGTCTCATAAATAGTTTCTAATTTTTTAGTTCTGTTATCAGTTGCCTTCCTACAGTTAAAATGGGAATTTGTCATCTCTAAATTTCAAATTTTATTTCGTATTAATCTTTTGGAGTCAATTTTCTGTGGTTTTTGTCAAGAAAAAAATCACATGCACAGTGCTTATTAATCACTTTATAGAGCAAAATGATAAGATAAGAGTTACAAATTGAAATCGAACCCCGTTTATATTTTGGAGATAATTTATATAATTGTAATTTTATTCAAAGAAATGCTTATTTTAGTTTTTAATTTAATTTAGGTAACATGAACCTACTAATTTCAAAATCAAAGATATTTTTTGGTTTGACTCTAAATCTAACTAATTGTATATTTTTTTTACCACATTAACATAATATTTTTTTTTGGAAAATTAATATTCTCAAAAATATAAAAGGAAATATTACTTAACTTATTTTTAAGTTAATCAATATGTTATTTTTAAATTCATAAAATTCAAATGTTTTAAAGTGAAACAAAATAGTTAAAGTTGCTAATGCTGGCGAGTTATTTGCACTTTTGGGTCAGTAATTCCTTTACATGACTTGGTCATAAAAAATTATAAAATTATGAAAAAAATAAAAAAAATGCTTAAATTTTTTTTTTATATGGCAAACAATATGTCTTAGCCCCAGAAACAAACCCAGCAGCATTTTTTCCCAATAAAAGTTTTAATTTTTTTTATTTATTGGACCAATAAGATTAAAAAATGTTTTTCTTTAATTAATAAATTGTATCAATGACGGTTTAATTTTTTATATGTTCAGGATTAAGTTAATTTATTTGATTTATTGACCTTTTGAATTTTTATGGAAAACTAGTACATTGATTAACTAATACAAACACATACATATCATTTTTGAGAAGACTAAATTTTACTAAATGAATATGTTAATGTCACAGAGAATGAAAAAATAAATAATTAATCTGAGTCCAATAATTTTTATTTCATTATTTGGATTAAATTAAAAATGAAAATAATTTTAATACATAAATTTTCTTTAAAATGAATGTGAACAAGTTCTAGCATATGTTAATTTTGACCTACATTAGACACACTCACACAGACATATTGATTGCGCGAAATTGGATCTAGCGACCTTTGCGAACATTATTGAATTATGGGTTTTTGTTTTTCAAAAATGAGAAACAATGCTCAAGTTAATTAATATGTGATTTTTCGTCTTTTTTGCTATAGAAATTTATATTTATATTAGTTGAATTTTTGGTGGGTTGAACTCTTTAGGCTTAGTGGCCAGATGGGATTCAGTGGTCCATTTCATCAAATTATATTCTCTTTTGTTGTGATTTTACTTATGTTTCCCTATGACATAAGTGCAGTATACCATCTAGTCCCCTTTTGAATTAAAAGTGCAATTTTTATTTTTAGTATCCTTTTTTTATTTTACCTTCCCGTGATTATTCACTCATTTATTTTTTTTTATTATTAACATCATAATTATTATTTTTATTATTTTTTATTTAATTTCCATTTTCGGTGGGTGCTTGCATTATACTTGTAACTCATGCTCCTTGCAAGCCTAACACACTCTTCTTTCGAGTCTTAGCCATATTGTTTCTTTTATCTCTTGGATATCTTTCTTTAGCAATAGCTAAATGAGTTTTTAGTGTTATTCAACCTTTTTCTTTCTAACTTCTTGCATTGGTCATCACTTGTGAGAGACATTTTGAGGAGGAGATTGTGGGTTCACTGAGGACAGCGACACTTTCAATAATAGAGAGTGCGGAGATTGCACGAGTACTTCCTATTTCTTGATTTGTACCGAACATAGTTGGCCAAGCACAAGGCCTTCTTTCAATGATCATCAAGCGTCCATCTAGGTTTCTTTTGAATTATGTTAGAGGGAATTGCTAAGAGAAAAGTAAAGGCACTTGTGTAGAGGCACTTTTGAGACCTCAAAGGAGCTAGCATTAGTTTGGTGCTACCATTGTTAGAGTTGAGTTTTGGCATTGTGTACACATGATTTCTTCATGTATTATGTTGATGGGGATGTCATGAATTGTACTTTGGAGAAGAGTGGTGACCATGACTTAAGGAGGTGGATAGAGCAACAAAGAATAGCTAGCTAACGCATTTGGCATAATTGGCTCGTGAGTAGAGACTTGTGCTTTTTCTATTGCCTTAGATTTTTGGTCTTTTCCTTATGTTAGCTTTTGCCTTTTGCTTTAACTTAGCTTGGTATTCTTTGAGAAGAGAGGAAAGCAAGTTTTGTGAAAGCAGTATATTGAAGCTAAGTGTGAGGTAATGATAATAGGTGGGAGACGCCACTTGGCATCAATTGGCTAGAAGATAAACTGGGATTGGGTAAGTTAGATGGGTGGCGATAGTGGTGGCGGGCACCATGAGTAAAAGAGGAAGAAGGGCATTTTGGTAGTCTACTAAGTTTTAGGGCCTACTATGGGGCCATCTCTTGCTTTAAGTCGAGCGACAAGCTATGAGGAGTTGACATGGGCTCTGCACTTTTCTCCTTTAGGTGCCTGATAGCGGTCACTTCACAGGCAATGTTATGCAATATATTAGGTCATTGATTTTGCTACCTCTCATGTTGAGGCGACTCCCACCAATGCCATTGTGGCCTTCTGAGCTATCTGCATGATTTTTTCTCTATGATGTGGCATTTGTAGTTGGACAATGACTAACCCTAATAGGCAATGTTCTGGAGCGTTCTGGGCTATCGCTTTTGCTACTGCCACCTCTGAGGTATCTCTTGCTAATGTCATTAGGGCCTCCTAAGTGTTCTGCAATGTTGATCCTCCAAGATGTGACACTTGTGGCTTGGACAACATCTTTGGCGTTGGGGGCGTGTCGAGCACTTACTTAAATATGGTAGGAGCGGCATGTCAAATTGGTTGTTCACTGTGTTCTCTCCTTGGAGTGATATTGGGACATTGGAGTCTCAAACTTTGAATCTCATCTACATTCTCAATATTCTGTGAGTCAAAAGATGTTCCACACAGATGGTTCCGGATGATGTTACATGGAATTGGATTTAAGGACCTTTTCAAAAATTGTTGAGTTGTGACAACGCTCGAGTTAATTAATGTGTAATTTCATACCATTTTTTATTATGGGAGTTGGTATTTATATTGATTGAATCCTTAGTAAGTTGAGTCCATTTGATTTAATGGCCCATCTAAGTGGGCTCAATGGCCCATTTCATCATGTCATACTGTTTTCTTGTTGTGATTTTATTTATGTGTTGTAAGACATAAGTGAGATATATCGATCACATATAATTTTAGTTCTTTTGAGAATAAAATGGCCAATCCATGACTACCTACCATGAAAATTTCAAGTATTAAAGTGAAAATTAGGATCTAAAATGCAATTTGTAATTTATTTGATTAGTTTGTCCTTAAATGTTGTCCACCACACACATGATTTTTTCTTGAAAGAAAAAAGGTCATGAAGAACTAATTTGAAGGACTAATGTGAAACAAATTTTATACTTTAGAGATTTTAAAGTAATAATATTAAATTTAGAGACGAAAATGACATAAACCTTAACTCAGAGACTCAATCCGATTTGTCCTAAAGTGAAAAAAATCTAGAACAAAATATTGGTAGAGGTTTGTTCAATTATAAATGACTTTTATGCATAGAGAAGTTAAAAAATCTTTAAGAAATTTGAAATTTGTTAAAAAAAGTAAATCAAATTGGCATATATGATGATTAAAATAACAAAAACAACAACAACAAAAATAACAACATTAGCTGAGTGACTTGTGGTTTAATGATAGGAGTCTATCACATAATATGAAAGGTCAGTAGTCCAAACCTAACAGGTTCTTGATGTATACATTTGTTTAAATATAATAATAAAAACATTATATTATTATCAAATAAAAAAAATATTAGCTTTAGCTCTTTTTGTATTTATGATAGACCTAAAAATCGACTGACTTTCTCTCATAAAAATCTAACTAGTAATAGCTACTTCTAATTTTGGGAAAATTATAGGCTTTGTTTGGTTGCATTTTGGGTGAATTTAGAAATATATTTTGGATAAAGGTGTTCTAGGAGTTAAAATTAGGAAGTGGTTTTACTATTTGGTTATGTTTTGGGAAAACATAAAAAATAAATTATTTTTTTGGAATTATTTTGCAGAAGACAAATTTTATCGTAAATGCCAAATTAGTAATATTTTTGTTGGGTTTATAGGATGAAATTATATTTTTTAATTTAATAAACATATGTGGATATATATGGTTAATTGATGTATGTATGTATACTTATAATGATTGATACATGGTTGTCATGAAGTGATGAGTAATTAATTTAATGCTAAACTTAAAAAATTTATAATTAAGGAAATTATTGTGGCAACTCAATTGAAAATACCGAAACTAACTTTCCATTTGGTATTCAGTTCTCACCCAAGCATTTCTAATTTTCAACTCTTTATGTGAAGTTTAATTTTAGCCTTCACTCCTCAGCCACTCAAAATGATGAAAATGACCTCACTTTAATATTTTTTTTCTTTTCCCTTTATTCCTTCCTAAACCCTGATGTCCTAGCTTGTCTCCTTACTGTTTTTCATTTGTTTTCTTTTTTTCTCCCTCGGTGGAACACAGTGCTTTTCTTCCCCCCCCTCCCTTTTTTTTTCATTTTTTGCAATTAGCTACAACATATTAGCAAGAAGCAAGCATATTTTGTCTGACGCTCACTTCTCTTTCTCTTTCTCTCTTCCCTATTTGTTTTTTGTTCATCTTCCCACGGTGGAAGGAAGCTTCTTTCTCCCCTTTTTTTTCATTGTCTACAATCGGCTACAACATATTAGCAAAAAACAAGTTGACTTTGTCTCCATTGTCGCACGATAAAGTAGCAATGTAATCTTTGGCGAGTAGTAGTTATTTTAAATTTTTTTAGCCTGAAAATGTCAAGTAGTAGGGAAGAACCTTAAATTCAACTATGAGGGAATTGTAGGCACAATGGGGAACTATATATCAGGTCCATTTTTGAGGGCATAACCCTAACAAAACCTTAGCCAGGTCATAGAGAGACAAAACGATTTCCATCTCAAATTGATATTCTGGCATTGAGGTGTAGACATTGTGGTAGAACTATGCAAAATTGTCGTACTTGCAAAGAAGCTATGACTAGCTAGAATAACTTGACCTTGTTGATGTATTGCACGGTGCTTAGAGACCAAAGACAACTGATAATTTTTACTTTTTTGAAGCACGTATACATCTAGAGTATTTGGATTATTATGTAATAATATTAGTTGACCCTTTGTTGATATGTTTGGTATTACTTATAATGTAATATATACCATTTTTTGTTTACAATAATACTAGATATTTGGAAAAAAGTACCTAATTTAGGCACTTATGTACTTTAGAAATACATTTATGTACTGAAACTGCACTTGTTGTGTACTTATAATCAAGGCTTCTATACTTGCTTTTACAAAGAATGATTTTAACCTCAATTTAATGTGTGGAATAATCAAATAAAACATAGTACATGTTGAAATGTTTAGTATTGCATGTAGTGTAAATGCATCACAGTTTTTTGATACGTTACCTAATCTATTGAATATCTTAAAAATAGATAAAAATACCATTTTCTATTAAAAATGATACTGGATATGTAGAAAAAAGTACCCAATAAAATATTTTGATCATACTTCATTGTCTAATGATTATGAAATGGGTTGATTGGGCAAAATAGAGAACGTTCCCTCATGCACTAAGAATGATACCAAAAATCTAGAAAAAAGTACTCACTTTCGGTACTTATGTACTTGGGGACAAAGTTTATGTACTCAACTTGTATATGTTGTATACTTATGGCAAGGGATTCTACACTTACTTTTTCAAAGGCCTATTTTAACCTCAATCGATGTGTGGAACAATACATTAATGACCTTATAACTTCAAATGCATGATTTGTCAAATATGTGATTGCGATAGTATGCGTTGAAATGGTTGGGAACACAAAGACCTACATCCCACCATTTGTGATGTTATTCTTCCCAGTATAAAGCCCTTATGCAAGAGGTAAATGAATTATTCTGACACCCCCTTTTTACACCATCAAACCTATCATCATCAAATGAGTCCTTATGATGATACTTCATGGTCTGATGATCAGGAAATTGGCAAATTAGGTAGAATGGAAAATGCTGCCTCATGCGTTAAGAATGATACCAAAAATTCAAAAAAAAAAACCTAGTTTCGGCCTGTATATACTTGGGGACAGGGTTTATGTGCTTAGTTTGTATATATTGTGTACTTGTAGTAAGAGATTCTGTACTTGCTTTCCCAAAGACAGATTTTAACCTCAATTGATGTGTGGAACAACACATTGATGACCCCATAAATTCAAATGCATGATTTGTTGACTATTTGATCATGATAGTATATGTTGGAATGGTTGGAAACACAAAGACCCACATTCCACCACTTTTGGTGTCATTCTTCCTAGTGTAAAACCCTTATACATGAGGTAAATGAATTACTCTGACACCCCCTTCCTACACCACTAAACCTATCACCACCAAATGAGTCCTTATGATCATATTTTGTGGTCTAATGATTATAAAATGAGTAGATTAGGTAGAATGGAGAACGTTGCTTCATGCGCTAAGAATAATACTGAAAATCCAAAAAAATGTACCTAGTCCTGGAACTTATGTGTTTGGGGACATTGTTTATGTATTCAGTTTGTATGTGTTGTGTACTTGTAGTAAGGAATTCTATACTTGCTTTTGCAAAAGCCAATTTTAACCTCAATTAATGCGTGGAATAATACATTGGTGACTACATAACTTCAAATACATAATTTGTCGAATGTATGGTTATGATAATACGTGTTGGAATGGTTAGGAACGTAAAACCCTACATCGATAGTACGTGTTGGAATGGTTAGGAACGTAAAAACCTACATCCCACCACTTTTAGTGTAATTTCTACTAGTATAAAGTACTTACGCATGAGATAAAAAATCACAATGGCATCCCCTTCCCACACCACCAAACTTATCATCACTAAACAAGTCATGGGTGCAATACTTGGTGGTCTTACAATCGTGCAATGGCCAGGTTAGGTCGAATGGAGAATGGTCCTTCATGCGCTCAAAATGATACTAAAAATCCAGAAATAATACCTAGTTTCAACACTTATCTACCTTGGGATGGGGTTTATGTACTCAATTTGACTATATTGTATACTTGTGGTTAAGGGTTTTGTACTTTCTTTTTTGAAAGTTAATTTTAGCTTTAATTTGATGATGGAACAACACATTTGTGACCCTACAACATCATATGTGTGATTTGTTGAATAAATGATCATCATAGCACATGTTGGAATGGTTGGGAATGTACATCCCATCACTTCTAGTGTCATTTCTACTAGTATAAAGCACTTGATACATGAGGCAAATAAATCACAATGACATCCCCTTCCCATACCACCAAACCTATCGTTACTAAATGAGTTATGGGTGCAATATGGTGGTCTTATGGTCGTGCAATAGCCAAATTAGGCTGAACAAAGAATGATCCCTCATGTGCTCAGAATGATACTAAAAATCTAGAAAAAATACCTAGTTTTAGCACTTATGAACTTCAAGACGGGTTTATGTACTCACTTTGACTATGTTGTGTACGTGTGGTTAGGGATTCTGTACTTACTTTTTTAAAAGCTGATTTTAGCCTTAATTTGATGCGTGGAATAATATCTTGGTGACCCTGTAAGATTATATGCATGATTTGTTGAATAAATAGTTGTTGTAGCATGTGTTGGAGTGGTTGGGAACATAAAGACCCACATCCCACCACTTTTGATGTCATTCCTACTAGTATAAAGTATTGTCGCATGAGGCCAATGAATCATAATGGCATCCCCTTCCCGTACCACCGAACCTATCATCACTAAATGAGTCATGGGTGCAATACTTAGTGGTCTTATGGTCATGCAATGGCCAGATTAGGCTAAACAGAGAATGATCCCTCATGTGCTTAGAATGATACTAAAATCCAAAAAAAGTAACCTACTTTAGGCATTTATGTAATTGGAAACTGGGTTTATGTAGTCACTTTGACTATGTTGTGTACTTGTGGTCAGGAGTTCTATACTTACTTTTCCAAAAGCTTATTTTAACCACAATTCGATGCATGGAACAACACATTGGTGACCTTATAATATTGTATGCACGATTTGTTGAATAAATGATCGCCATAGCACGTGTTGGAATAGTTGGGAGCACAAAGACCCATTTCCCACCACTTCTAATGTCATTCATACTAGTATAAAGCACTGACGGATTAGGTAAATGAATCACAATGACACCCCCTACACAAGCAAACATATCATCACTAAATGCGCTCAAAATGATACTAAAAGTCCAGAAAAAAGTACTTAGCTTTGGCACTTATGTATTTGAGGATAGAGTTTATGTACGCACTTTGAATATGTTGTTTACTTGTACTAAGGGGTTTTGCACTTAAAATTTTGCTTTTTTCTAATGAATTCTGATTGTTTTGTACATATTTTGTATCTTATATTTCTTGCTTTTATACTGGTTTCTCATTGTACATATTATCATTTTTGAGAATATGGTATTACATAACATGTAACATGTGCCATTTCCTAAAGTTGTATGTAGTCTCCACCTATGCACAAAGTTGTCATTATAAAGTTGTGTGCAGCCTCTCCCCATGCATGCAACCTAATAGAAGATAGATCATCAATATAAGGGATGATAAAATGAGGTGTGCAATAGTTGCTCATTGGAAACAAAATCCAATTAAAAATAAAAAGTATATACAACCTAACAAAATCTTCAATATCCTAATTATTGTGTTTATCCACAAATTCTTTTAACTTTTTATATATTTGTGTATGGTTAACATTCAAAAAATTTTCAAAACAAGTGATCAACAATATTTGACTTCATCTTTAGATCAACATCCACAGGTTGCCTCATATGAGACAAGCCCAACACTAAACAAAATTTTGGCCCTCGAAAAGCAATTTCGATGTCTTCACTAAAAACAAATGAAGTTGTTCATACATTAAATCGTCTTATGATCACATGAGTTCTATTGAAGCTATAGTAATTCAACTATGGCATATTGTAAAATATGTAGAATGGGATTTCTTTAAGGACCTATCTATGTCGAAACCTAATTTTGTGTTCCAATTCCTTCATTGCTGTATAAAAATAAACCAGAGAGCAACGAAAATATGTTTCTGATTCCATTACTGCGAATACAAAAATAATATAAATAGATACTATAAACCTCTCCGTATATACTTATATAAGGTTTTCATACTGAAAATGTAAACAAAAAATACTAAAATAGAGTACTTTTGTACTAGATATACATGCATATAGTATTGAATAAATTAATGCTATATTTTCTTCATGAACAATAGGAAATGACTAAACATGCTATGAACTTTTCAAACAAACTATATTTTGAATATAAACTCTAAAAATAAGTGCATTGCCAACATATCCTATATTAATCCTATTGTAAACCAACTCAATCATTACAAAAATTAAGGTAATGTTTAACTCAAAATAACTCTCATAATATTTAAAACATAAAATTTTGAGTATAAATTACATTAAATTAGGTTTGAATAACAAAATAATAGGGTTTCTAAATACTATTTATTTTAGTACACAAAATACTACCTTTATATACAAAAAACGTGAACTCGTGTGCATTTTCATTAAAAATGCATATATAAATAGATGTTTCAGATAAATTTAACGAACATATCATAAAAATAGTTACATACCTAGCGTTTTAATAGAAAAATACCTTTTCTAATTTGATAGAAGCATGTCAAATGAAATAAAATTGATGGAAGAAGAGAAAAAGATGAAAAGGCTTACGGGAATGCTTCAGACACTAGAGGGAAGTCTTCAAAAGGCAGTCTAGAGTGAATGGGTGCTTCAGCCAAGAGAGAAATTGGAAGAAAATGGAGAAGAAGGGATCATCTCGTAGTTTAAAAAAAATAACAGGAAATGAGTAAGAAGTGTGAATCACTACAAAAAAATTGGCTTTTATGACCACCAAATCAGTCACAAATTTAATAAAAAAGGGGTAACTGATAGTGTTAGTGACTGCATTTGTGACCACTCACAACGGTCACAAAAGTCCTCTTCACAAATTGAAATTTGTGACTGCTAGAGCATGCGGTCACAAATTCATGATTGCTAGCGTGTCACTAATTTTTTAAATTTTGAAACAAAATAATTGACAAAAGAGTGAACAAGTAGTCACTAATCAGCGATTGCTTAGTGACCGATTTTGGGGGTCACTGATAGGCGGTTGCAAAATGATCACTAATTAGTGACTATTTAATAACCGATTTTTGGGGGGTCACTAATAAACGGTCGCAAAGCAATCACTAATCAATGACCACTTAGTGACCGATTTGGCGGCGGTCACTAATTTTTTTATAATATTTTTTTACTTTTTAATGTTAAATGGATACTGTTTATTCTCATTTGCAACAATGTAAAACTACAAAATTCAAAATAATAATTCATATTAAAAAATACAAAATTGTATCCAAAATTATATAATATTATATATATCTAAATTCATAAACAAAACAAAGATTTTTAAATATAAATAAATTCATTCAGTCCAAACATATCAATTATAAAAACAAAGTAATCCAAAGACTATGTTCATAAAGAATTATAAGATTAAAATTAATCCATAAACTATGTTCAAGAGCTTTAGGATCAGCTTCGCTTAAGCCATGGTCCACAAAGTTACTTCTAGCATCTAATTATTTCAGTTCATAATAGAGAAAAAGTTACGCAACTGCAAATTTCTTACAAAGATCAATTAATTTACCAAATTATGGACAAGATGAGCATAAAAGGCATAGGTTAAAAATATAGAAATATTTGTTCGGAGGAAGGTAGACAAAATTATAGGCACATCATCACAAAAGCACTCAAAACATATGACATCTATCAATAAATGACAATCACACTGCTTGTGTTTCTTCGAAAGACTAAAAATTCTCTATTTTCAAGAAATAAAATTAATAAATCTTAGACATAATATATGCTAATTAAAAGTGATCTATGTAAGAGAAATGAAAGGCAAATAAATATTCAAATTACAAAATACTTGGGAAAAAGCAATAGATTGATCCATACCAATATGCAAAATAAAGAGTGTTTCCCAATAGCAAGTTCGCCTAAGTATAGATGCATTAAAGTTAGTATGGAATCAAAATAGGAATTCCAATTAGTGTATATTGCTTTATTCAATAAAATCCGTAACTATTAATGAAAAATAAACTCAAAAATATCATTATAAATAAGATATGAACCACATACTTCTTGCCTTTTGGTCTAAAGACAATATAAACCTTAACTAATGCCTAATCATTCTTTAATGCATTATTCCCTTTAATATATATCTATATATATTATTAACATTTCATTACATAGAGTTTTAATATGATGATTGTAGAATTTTGTCTTTAACCTGGATATGCATTTGGTTCATTTTGTCTTAAAATATGCATGCTACATATATATATATATATATATATATGCATATATCCAATCAAGAAAAGTCCAAAATTATCTTTTTATGCTAAGTTTGAACTTGAGATGAACTTTACACGTTGAGATGCTATTATTTAGTCAAAATAATCTAGTATATAATCCCAAAGCCAAATTTTATCTTAACCTAGACCAAGCCCTACCATCATCTTCTTTGCATCATACAAGTTACTCAGGAAAGTCTCATCTTCTGGTATCATATTTTTCATTGTCAATATGATGCAATCAACACATGTGGTAAGTTAAAATCAGATTTAATGTTTAACAATTCAGAAACTATTGAGAGTCTAGTATAATTAATAAACATAATTATCACTATAATTAAGCATAATTCATAAAATTATAACTATAATTCATAACAAACATATCGACTACATAATTTATAAATGCAATTCATATAATTCATGCGTAACTTATTGTAAATGTATAAGGAAACATAATAAACAAAATATTGACTACATAATTCATAAACACAATCTATTTGAATATAACTTAACACTAAAATAATTTTACATTCTTATTGCTGTTAACTTTTTACAATGCCCCAAAATGCAAAATTAGAATTACAATTCATAATAAACATATTGTTTACATAATTCATAAACACAATTCATATAATTCATGTGTAACTTATTGCAAATGTATAAGGAAACATAATAAACAAAATATTGACTACATAATTCATAAACACAATCCATATGAATATAACTTAACACTAAAATAATTTTGCATTCTTATTGTTGTTGACATTTTACAATGCCCCCAAAATGCAAAATTAGAATTACAATTCATAATAAACATTTTGATTACATAATTCATAGGCACAATTCATATAATTCATGTGTAACTTATTGTAAATGTATAAGGAAACATAATAAACAAAATATTGACTACATAATTCATAAACACAATCCATTTGAATATAACTTAATACTAAATAATTTTACATTCTTATTGTTGTTGACTTTTTACAATGCCCCAAAATGCAAAATTAGAATTACAATTCATAATAAAAATATTGATTACATAATTCATAAACACAATTCATATAATTCATGTGTAACTTATTGCAAATGTATAAGGAAATATAATAAACAAAATATTGATTACATAATTCATAAATAGAATTCAAATAATTATAACTTAATACTAAAATAAATTACCTTTTTACAATCCCCCAAATGCAAAATTTCGAACCTGCAAAATAAAAAAAATAACTTTAATTATATAAAAAAAACCCAACAGCAGCGATTGGTCAGTAGAGAGGCCAATAGCTATAAGCTTGGCCTCTGAAGCGACCTAGCCGCTGCTGGGTTTCTGGGTGAGAAGACTGGCCTCCTCTCCAGTGACTAGTTGCTGGGTTTCTCAGAACCCAGCTGGGTTTGGAGGGGGCTAGTAGCTAGCCCCCTTTCCACCGAAAAACATGGAGGGTGAGAGCCAGTAGATTTGCTAACTCTCACTCGTCGAGAGGCCAGCTGCTTCTAGTTCCCTGTCATCTTGCTGGCACCTTTGTCGGTGAGAAGTTTGAAAAAAAAAAGAAAAAATGGAACGATGATGGAAGAAGACGAGAGGAAAAGAGTTACCAAAACCTAGCTACTAAAAAGTGAAGGAAGGGATATAAATTGAAATGTAAATAGGGGTTAGCGTTTAGTCACTTGGTCATTTGTGGTTTTTGGATATTTTATTGTTTTACATTTTATTTTGATAATTTTTATTAAATTAGAGTAATTAATTTTCTTGACTTTTAAATTTAAAATTTAATTTTTCACTAGTTAGTTATATATGACTTGATTCATATCTTGGTATTTAATATTTTTACATATTATATTTTAATATAATTTAAAAAAATTAGATTTTATGATAACTATTGAATATTGATATTTAGTTCTAGATATGTAGATAAAATAATGTTAATTCATAAAAATATTCTCTATTATTAATGTATTGAGGATTAAAATTTATAGAGTACAAATCTACAAAATAAAGTTATGAAATAATATATTTATCTTATATTATATGTATAGAGTTAGTTAGATATTGTAAAATATTTAAAAGTTGTTTGGGTGAATTTATAATCTTCTCAAAACATTTTATAAGATGTTTGGTAGTTTATAAGATGTTAAAAAGTATTTCATAATCTTTTTAAGAAAAGAGCTTATAAAGATTTTAAAATTAGATATTAGAAACTCATAAACTCTTTTTAAAAAAGTAAGAAGTTTTTAACTTATTTTTAAAATTTTAACAAGCTCGCTGAGTTTTAATTATATTAATTATAAAATTATCATTATTAATATCTTATAAGTTCCAAGATCTTATTATCCAAACACTTTAGTAGTTCAAGCAAGCAAACAAAGTATTAATATATTTTTTAAATAATGAATCATACGCTTATCAATTACATTTAATCTTATCATACCAAGCAAACAAGCCTTATATGTATGTATACATTTATAGTTTGATGATGTGTATGTATATGCATATGTATATTTAAAGATTGTAAAGAAATGATGTCGAATTAAATTAATTCATAATTTATTTTGATATTTTATATGTTTTTTTAAAATTATAAATAACAAATGATGTATTACTTTAAAGAAAGCATTTTTCAATTAAAATTACACATCATTTCTTTACAATTAAAGAAAGTATTTGCCAATTTAATTAGAATGAACTATTTAACTATTTATTATTTCATATTTATGTTTATATAAAACTTAATTAATTATTTAATAAAGATATTTGTATATGAATATTTAGTAAGAAGCAAAGTAATTATTTAAATTAATTTATTATTATATTTAATTTTATATGTAATCGATTATTAAATGAAATAGATTATTAACTAATATATCATATTAAATAGATTATTAGAATATTTGATTATATATGTAATTTTTTATCTGTATAAAATATAATTTATATAAATATAATAATTCATTTGAATAATTAAATAAATTAATTTTTATTAATATATAATAAGTTATTTAAATAAGTTAAAGCATTAAAGAATTAATACATTATTTGCTAGATGAATTATTTAGCAATAAATAAAGTAATTATATAAAACTAATTTATTAAATTAATATATTATCATGTTAATATTAAATGATAATTAAATATTTATAATTTTAAGAAATGGCAAGATTAATAATTAATAAGTATTACTATTTTCATATTATATGTTACTGTAACATGTGACATTATTTATTAAATTAAAAATGTATTATTTACTTATACCTAAAATTTATTTGACTATACAAACAATAACCTATTTAAATGTATTATTTAATTATATATGTAATATTTATCTATTTAAATTATAATTTATAAAAATATAATATGATTAAACAAATTAATTTTATTAATTACAAAAATATAAGAATTTATTTTGTTAATTAGACAAATTAATTTTATTAATATAATAAGTTATATAATTAACTTAAAGTATTATATAATTATTTAATAACCGCTTTTGTGACCCAAGAAAAATCAATCATTAATTTAGTGACCACTTTTGTGAGTCCAAAAAAATCAAAGGCCACTTTTGTGACTTAAAAAAAATCGATCACTAATTTAGTGGCCGCGTTTGTGACAAAACAAAAAAAAAAATTGGTCACTAATTTAATGACTGATTAGTGACCTCCATGTTTGGGATTGCTAATTCCGTCACAAATCGATTACTAATCCGTTACTAATTTTTTTTAAAAAAGTTTCAAATAGAATCAATCATAAATTGATCACAAATTAGTGACTGTTGAAAGTTGTCACTGTTTAGCAGTTGTTAAAGCTAGTTTGTTTGGTAGTGGATGTGATTTCCATCCATTTTGCAGCAGAGATGGGCAGCCATTCTTTGTAATTTTGTGTTCAAATAGAGGTTAATTTGGTAATTTTATGGGTGTTGGGGAGTGATTGCTAAATTAAAAGTGAGATTGGGAAGCTAAGACTCAATTCTTTTATGTAGGATTGAATCCTAAATGGAACGCAGGTTTGGGATTGTAGCTCAATTGACCGAAATTATTATAAAATAATAATTTGATGAAATGGATAAAAATTATGAAATAAAAAATAATATTATTTAATTATAAAACTTTATTTAATGATAGTTAAGCAAAAAAAAAAGGATAAATGTATTATTATGCATGCTAATTAAATATTTTTAAAAAAAATTCTATAATTAATAATACTAATAGTAATTAGTTAAGTAAAATTTGAAATAATTTTGTAATATTTTAATTGGGGTGTAATCATTATTAAATTTACTAAACTAAATAAAATAATAAAATTATATTAACTTATTAAATAAGATAACCTAACTATATATGAGATATACTTAACATATTTACTACGTAATTAGTAAATAATACATTGAATCGTAAATTAGTTATTCATAAATAATATATTTTACTCTAAAATAAAAAAATAAAATTTTTAAATTACATTTTAAAATATTTTTGGATGATTATGTTAATTTATTTGATTAATATTTTGTTGAATATTTTAGATTGTTTAAAGAATTATCACATTACATTTAACTTTTTTGGTTAAATTTATAACTAAATGCAAAAGGAAAATATTTTTTTTTTTGTTAGTGAAGTTTTAATATTTTCATATATGTAATATATAGATATATATATATATATATATAAATGAGTAAAGTGAAATAAGAGAGTGAGAAATGAATGATTGATGTGAAAGGTAGAGTGAGAAAACAAGGGTAGGTATGCTTTTTTTTTGCTTTCTAAGTTATTTTGAAAAAGAAAAAAGTGTTTTGGGAGTTAAAATTAAAAAATGTATAATTTATTTGTTATTGTTTTATTAAGTTAAAAAATATTTTTACAAAAACTGAAGAAACATAAGCATACGTTATATAGGTATTTTTACATCAGATATTGAGATTCATATTTGTGGTGACGTCATAGATATCAACATTTGATATTGGAATTACCAGAGTCAAATATTTTCGCCAACTTTTCAACGATGGAACTTGAAGCGTGCGACCGTCTTTCTCTTGTAATAGCTGATAACTGACGCACTGAGTTGGATGAAATGCCCTGCAACAGCATGTTTCTAAATTAGTCTTTCATTGCAATTTAAATTTTCTATTTTAGTCGTTGAGTTACAAAACGTGCAAACTGGAGCCTTATCATGATTCTGAATTTTTGCAGCATTACAATTGGTTGGATTTTTGTGATCCGGATTTTTAGATTCTTTTTTTTTTTGAGATTAAGAAATTAAGAAAATATAATTGATGTGTTGGAGGCGAAAAATAATTAAGAGTTTCAGAAGAAATATGAAATATGAATTTTTCTAAACAAAAGCCCTGCAATGTTTAAATTAATAATACCTCTGTGAAAAATAAATTAAGAATGGAGAGAGCGAATTTTGAAGAGTTTTAAATAACACTTGTTTTATTTTAATAATTTGTTTCCTTTGTAGGAAATAAAAGGTACGGACTGAATTGATGCGTCTCTGCTTTCCATCAAAAGTTTTAAAAGTGGCGTCAACACAAAAAACCAAAAGAATCATAATGCATGTCTTTGAATAAATGGCTGATGGTTTGATCTGTTCTTCTTCGATCGCATATTTTTATTTTAGGATCTACCAGGCTACATCTATGAGGCTAACCAATACTTTCATCTAGAATCTTCTTCTTCATCTTCTTTTTGTTATTATTATTATTATTTTTCAACTTAGAAGTTGATTAATTCCCATAATTACGCTTGATGAATTATTAGGTCCATTACGATATCAACATTGTTCCAATAAAAATAACTTTAACTTTCAATATAAATTTTTTTGGGGAGAATATGAAATTAATATGGCGAAATATTATTTTTTAATTAAATTTATTTTTTTTTAAATTTTCTAAAACCCCTAAATATTGTTGGATATATTCAAAAAAAATTCTATAGAATTTTAAAAACACTTTAAATATTGTTAGAACACTGGTTAAATCTACGTTGGCATCATATTATATACATAATCAGGAATGTAAAATTTTGGGACATTCACAACTACAGGCGAAAGGACAAATTTGATACATATATATATA
>JACGDI010001352.1:243986-280800 GCA_014898725.1 Jacaranda copaia
TATATATTGTCATGTGGTTGGCTTCTTTTTCGTTCATAATTCATCTAATTCCTCACAATTTGCCTTCTCTTTTTTACAATGTTTTTAAATGCTTACTGAATCAAGAATTAGTTATGTTATTGGTTATTTATTTGATCGGTTCAATCCATCAATTCAATCATTGTGATATTATAATAACTCAATGATTATATTTAATTTCAAATAGGTATAAATAATATTAAAATATTAATAAAAATAAAAATTCTAATAATATAAAAAAAACATCTCAAAAATTTCAATTCTTGCTTACGTTTAAGTTGTTCTTTTAAGAAGAAACTATTTCATAGTGAGTCAAGTACAAATATATAATTAATTAATTAAAAGTAATACAATATAATTATTTGACATTAGTCCAACTGATCATTCATTTCGTATTTCAAACCCAAGTTAACTCAAGTCTTTTCACATTAGATATTCAACCTAATTTAAGAGAAATAAAATAAAATAAAATAACAAATTGATTTATAAGTATTCAAGTATAACTTCCATTTTATTAAGTTCCAAAACAAAAATAAACTCATAATTTTGAAACAACTATATGCCAAAATCTATAATCGCCGTTCTAACTCTTAATTCCTCTTCTTATTTTTATATTTTTAGTTTTGTAATTTTAAGTTTTATTTTTTCCTAAATAAATAAATGTATTAATAAATAAGTGAAATGATGATCAACCAACAAAATCATTCATTCAATTGATTTTTATCGATCAATGCAGAAATAATTAATATATGATTTTAACTTCATAGGAACCGAATTAACCTTTGTCCGTCGAACAGATCAATTTGATACTATTTTCAAAACACTGATTTTTAACAGTCAATTCCAAGGAGAAATATTACATCCTCCGACTCTAACAACTAATTCTCTTTATGTTTTAATTAGTTTATTTGACAATGTTTCTGAATAGGAAAATAAATAATTTCATTAATTTAAAAAATAACTAATTAAAAACATTATATTATATAAATTTTTAAAGTTTAACAATTTTAATATTATCATTATAAATTAGTTGAAAACAAATATGAAACAATTATTTGAAAACAGTAGGTGGAGTAGAACGACTTTTGTGTGAAAGAAAACGCATTGGAATAAAAGGCATTTTAGTGGTGATGCAAGAAACAGGCGTCGAGGAATGTGACAAGGGCCACAAGGCGAAGAACAGGTTTCATTCTTTGAGGCTTTATAATGGTAGCCAAACGGTTTGTATTTTCTTGGGCCCCGCATTCTAATAATAATGCAAAAGAAATGCTTGTACAAATTCAGAAATGCTAATTGTACTTTGTCTTCCACAAAGCACAAAATTCAACATCTGACCGACCGGCCCATCACAAAAAAAATGAAGAAAATAGCTAAATACTATTCCTATATAATAACAGCAACAATAATAAAATTTGTACACTAATGAATAAAAAAGAAGCTTGAAAAAGATTCTCAAGAATTAAGTTGAGACCGGTGCAAGATTTAGACAAGGGCAAAAGCGCAGAGCTTTATTTAGTTTCAAGCTATTGAGCATCTTGTTGGAAAGCACTGCGTATATATAGCAAACTGTTAGTCTACTCTTTGCTTTTAGCTCAGCGACCTCCAAATTGGCAAGCCTTTCGCCGCCTTCTACGAGCCCCTACATTCTTGCTCTCTCTCTCTCTCTCTATATATATATATATTGTATATTATCTAGAACCGGAGTTTTTCTTCTATTGGGGTTCAGAACCAAGCGGCTGGCTGGTGAAAGATTGTAGCTTTCAATCAAGAAAACGTGTCTGATGCATTTGGATTAGCAAATTCTTTTGGTGAGTTCAAGAAAAACCATCATTACTCAGCGAAAAAGAGTGAAAGGTAGGGAAAATCTTTGAAGATTGAGATTGGGAAAAACTTTCCCAAGACAAGTTCATTTCTTTTGGGAGATGTGAAGTTTTTGGCTGATGAGCTGATTTAAGAGGTGGCTTTTGTTTCTTGAAGGTTATTTGGTCTGCAGTATTAAGATTAAGTGAGAATGATTTGTGGGTTGTTGAATAATTTAAGAAATCTCATGTGGGTTTAGCTTCTAATGATTGAATTTGGATAAAAAAAGATTCAATTTTTGACTTAAACAAGCTCAATTTGCTAGTTTTTTAGTATTTCTCTTCTAATTATTAAATTAATGGGTTTTGACTGGAAATCTAATTATTTTTACTCTTGTTCTTTATTTTTATATATTTTTACTGATTAAGACATAACTAGGTGAAGAAGTTGTACATGCTTACACAAATAAAATATACATACTTATTGCTGTTTATTGTTGATTTATACACTCCATATTTTGCATATATGAAACTTAACAGAAACATGTCATGATCTGCGATATCTGACACTTATGGATGTCATGATTTTGTAGGTGTTTTTGTGCTTTGTTGATGTAATTCCAGTTCAACACTGACAAGATTTGTTTCAAAAGAGATCCTAATTCAGCAATTCAGAGTGCCCATTGAATATTTTCCATCATGCCTCTGTCAGAATTTTTGAGAATGGCTAGAGTAAAGCTTGAATCTGGCCAGCAGAAACCGTGTCCATCTGATCTATCTTCTCGGTAGGCTTATTTTCGCTATAACCCTTCTTAGCTATTTGAAATTGATGGGTAAATTCTATTGCTATTCTGACTTTTCCCGTCTATGTTATAATGTTGTTATGAGATATTGGTGTCTTTTCATGCAGGCCTGACAATGAGTTGGTTGAACTAGTATGGGAGAATGGGCAGATTATGATGCATGGTCAATCCAGTAGGATAACAAGAAGCCCTACTCTTAACAATTTACCTTCAAACGCACCCAAAGTTCGTGATACCACCAATTCAAGGATTGGGAAATTTGGTGCAGTTGAGTCTATCTTGAATGATATGTCACCAGTAGTGCCCTCAGGGGACTTGGATTTAAGTCAAGATGATGAAATGGTTCCTTGGTTAAGTTTTCCCATAGATGATGCTCTTCCACAAGATTATGGTTCTGAAATTTTACCTGAAATATCTGGTATCACGGGAAATGGAATGTCCACGCAAAATAGCTTTGTATCAGTGGACAAGAGAAATAGTTGTGATCGAACTGTTAGTAATTTTCATGGTGGTGGGAATAGTTCGAAGGCTCCTTCTTCTTCTAAGGCTCGTATGTCATGTTCATGGCCGACTCTGCATTGTCAGACATCAGATGCCTTAGGATCTGGAGTTTCAGATATCATTAGCAATAATAGGATCAACCGTGTAGATGGTATACTCGGGAATCCAGCTCAACGAAGAGATATAGTAAATGATTCTACAAATAGAAAGGTGGAGAGGCAGAATACAGTGCCACCTGCTAATAATTCAAGTCTGTTGAATTTCTCCCATTTCTCAAGACCAGCATCTCTTGTCAAAGCCAATTTCCAGATATTTGATGGAATTCCTACTTCAGTTTCATCAGGTGTGGGAATGGTGGAAGTCAAGGAGAAGGGTTCAGCTGCAGCCAGTGGCAGTAATCCGGTCAAATCCATGCTTGTTGAGCGATTTAATAGCACACAAAAAGATATTGGTTCATCTGCTAAGCTTGCTATGGTCAATTCTAGACGGCCAGTGGTTAAGTCACCTAAGGAACCATCTCCCTCCGAAAGAACTGAGAATTTAGCCCCACAAGCTTCCATCACCAATGACAAGCCCCCAATTCCAAGTAATACTGTCAATTCAACAAAAAGAGTCCCAGATGGCGAGAGATCTATTGAGCATATGGCTGCTTCTTCATCTGTAGGCTCTGGAAATAGTGCTGATAGAGTTTCTTGTGAACAAACACATAATTCTAAAAGAAAATATCATGAAATTGAGGAGTCAGAATGCCGTAGTGATGTAAGTCATGTTGAAAGCAAGCACCACTCGTTCTTTTTTTGCTGATGATCCATTTGTCTTACTCTTTTATGCTCAGGAAATTGAAACAGAATCTGTTGGTGCCAAAAAACCTACTCCTGCTCGAGCGGGTACTGGTTCAAAGAGAAGCCGAGCAGCAGAAGTGCATAACCTTTCTGAAAGGGTGAGCAAGAATAATTGAAATGTTAATATTGTTGACTTGCATTTGGCGTCTCTCTCCTTAGTCCTTTCTATGTGTGTAAATTGATCTCCATTTTTAACTGGTGAACAGAGAAGAAGGGATAGGATCAATGAAAAAATGCGAGCTTTACAAGAACTCATACCGAATTGCAATAAGGTAATGCATTCTGAGATTCATGCCTGGTGATAAATCTTTCTATTAATAGGTTAAGTTTTTCAGGTCATTTTGATTGGACTAGAATTGAGCTTTAAGACATTTTCTTTATCAACTTGATCCATAGATTCCATGCCCTTCTTCTGGAAAATCTTGCTTTTGAAAGAAAAACTGAAAAACTATCTTTTTCCTGTTGTCTTAAGGAAATTTTTTGAACTGGAAACTGAAAATTGACTTAAAGTTTCTTGTTCTATTTATTTTTTTTATTATTTTGAATTTTCATGACTTCTGTTACTTTCATTACTACCAGGCGGATAAAGCTTCAATGCTTGATGAAGCCATTGAATATCTAAAGACTCTTCAACTTCAAGTACAGGTAAGGTGAAGTTTTCAAGCTTGCCCACATTTCTTTGAGTAGTCTTACTTTCTTTCTACATATGGATATTACTAGTCAGTATCCATGGAGATCCATTGCTCCAATTAATGTGGTTTAAGTTTATTTATCATTCTGGTTAAAATTCATATCTGCCCTTTTTTAGCAGATTATGTCCATGGGAGCTGGATTATGTATGCCAAGAATGGTGTTTCCATCAGGAATGCAACACATGCATCCTGCTCATGTTCCTCATTTTTTGCCAATGGGTGTTGGAATGGGATATGGGATGGGTATGCTAGACATGAATGGTGGACCTCCTGGATGTCCTATTTATCCTGTACCTCCCCTGCAAGTACCACACTTCCCTTCTCTGATGCCAGGGCCCATCAATTTCCGGGGAATTCCTGGTCCCAACCTTCCAGTATATGGGCATCCTGGTCAAGGACTTCCCAATTCAGTCCCTAGAGCACCCTTGGTTCCCTTAACTGGGCAGCCTCCTGTAACTTCAGCCATGGGTCTATCTGCTCCAAGGAATGGAAGTCGCAATGAAGTGCATAGTACAACGCCAGTTTTGAATTTGGGCAATCCAGTGTCAAACACAAATTCAGAGTCAATGTGCAATACAGAAGCTGGCAGCTCAACCAACCATAAATCCAATCAGGTTTGTGCTCATTCATTCTACTATACTTTTAGACAGGAAGTTATAAGTTCAGCAAAATGCTTTTGGAAAGAAATTACTGCAATTTTGAGGCAGATCATGTGGGAAACATTCTTCATTTATTTGCTTTCTTTACTCAAAAATAGCTACACAGAAATTCCTTGGCTATACTTCATTTTTACTCTTTCAGTTAGGCCAACTTTTGTTCGAGCTTTTGTTTCCTTCCCTGGTCTTGACTTTCTGGTGGGCAACCAACTGTATATATAATAAGAATGTGATTAATATATTGGGTTTCCATGAATTTTGAAGCCTGGCATCTACATTCAGTTCTCCTCTCTTCTTGTTTTCTCTTCTAAATATGCTCTGACATCCTCTTAATTAATGAAATTATCTTCAGTGAGAATCTGGAGTTTTCCATCTTTGAAGAATCATGATCTTGCCCTTTAGTTCAGCAAAGACATAGACTAACAGCCTCTCATTGGGTTTTCCAGATTAGCTCCTCAATAGATTCTTAATATCTGCTATTCTGCTCCTATTAAGGTTTGTGTCAGCTCAACTCTTCTGGGCTATAGCTTGATTCAAAATCAAGAATTATTGGCACATTTGAGACATAGTTGATCAAACAGACATCTAACATTATGCTATAGAATTCAGCGAGACATTTAAAATTATAAATCTGAAGGACAGAGAAAAATTAGTTAACTCATGAATAGAATACTTCTTTCCATTCTTGTTTAAATGTACAAAAGAGGAGGTGTAATTTCTCCCTTCTTTGGTTTCCTTATTGACCTTTCACACATCTTGACCTAACAATGTCAGCTTACATCTGTGTTGGTTCTCAATGAGGTTGAAACGTAAAGAATGCAGTATATATTTTCCTCATCGCTGTAATGCGAGAGCTAAATTGTGTCTTAATTGCTCATTAAACAGAGTGAATGCACCACTTTGACCTTTTCTGCACAATAGAACTGATTTTTATTTTTGTATGAAATTTTTAAGTTTAGTTTAATGAACAGCAGACTTGCAGTGACCCTAGCATATATAGCATGGAGCATTGGTTTCCTTTCGTGGGAAGGAGGCATTATTTAGGTCTCACCTTGTTTCTTGCTCATTTGTGTCCTTATTTTTGCTTCTTATGAGTGTTTGTCTAAAACTCTACCTTATTAGATTTATATATGCAAATAGCTGGATTTGATATTCCTCCAAAAGGGCTTCTTTAGTAGCGGAAACACTTAACAATGATGTTGATTTCTTGAATCAATTTGGATTTGGATAATGTCCTAACATTTTCTCCAATACTATTGAAGTGAGAAATGATGCGTGATTTTCCATGTTATTTTGATCCTTGTTTTATCTCCTTTTAAATCATTCTGTTTCTATAAGTTAGATATTGTTGGCATTTTATTTCTGTTTCTGGAATGGAAAATCAGAAATTGAGAAATCTCGACCTTGCAGCCATTCTGATGGTAATTGTTGTAAGGTGAAGAGAAGGAACTGGGGAATTTTCACCTTCTGTCTACAAAGGGAACTTAACTAATTGTTGAATTCTTCTTCTTCTTCTTCTTCTTCTTCTTCTTTTTGTACATGTGTGTCATAATATAATTTATATTTGTTCTCGTCATAACAAATCAGCCCTTCCCCTTGAAATGGACATAACATTGACATGCATGAAATTCATCTACCGTGGAACTTCTGCTTCAAGTGATCTTTGAGGCTTCTTTCAACTGAATCGTCATCTTCATTGTGTCTGAAGGGAATAAATATCTCAATTTTTTTTCCTCGTTCTTTGTAATACAGCTGCAAGCTACCGATGAAGTTTTGCATCAGTCTACAGCAGTGCAAGAGAATAAACAGGGTACAGATGGTAGGGGCACTGCAGCAGCTCTCACCTCCACTAGAGAAACTGATATTAACAAAGAACCAGGTTAGCATAGTACATCGCCACTTGGGTTCCATGAATGTGCTTCTTTATGTATGCTGTTGTAATAAAAGATTTGTTATTGATTCAGGTTATGATTAGAACAATGAATTAAATTTAGTTGATGGCATAGAAGACATTTAACCCAATTGACAACGGCTTTTATTTACAGAACTGGTAGAATTAAAGTTGCCATAGTTATGAGACTCCAGTTTTGTTGGGTTTGTCAAATGAGGTGAAAGTCTAACAATAAACCATCGTAGTCTGTCCAAATTCAAGTTTTAAGGACAATGAGCTGCAAATTGCACAGGTTTTGCTATTTTTAGGAGAATCACAATCAGTATTGTACATCCATCAACACGACTCATGGGTTGAGCAGTGCTAGAGTAGGTCATCCCAAATTTCTTAAAATTTATGTTAGCCCTGTCAACACAATTTCTGGTTTGAAACGCGATTTTGTAATTTACATATTTCCGTTCAGTGGTCTTCTTCCCTTTTTTGAGCGCGACAATGCATGCTTGTGCATAAATCTCACTGTTGTATTTTAAGATGACTAATTAGACTTGCCTGCCTAGAAATAACCAAATTCTCGTATCTTCTCTTGCTTCGTTCATGATTGTGAAAATTTTTCTCTAAGTTTGCTGTTTAAAAAATTGAAATGAAACCATAAAACAAGTGAAAAAAGATCAAATTATTAGCTTACTGAAAGATTATTCTGTCCTTAAGAAGGATTATCTTAGTAATCTTTATATATTTGAAGGATGCATCTGTAATATTTATATAGTTGAAGAGTTGGTTTGTAGTATATTTTTATCTAATTTCATTGTCTAACATCCAGAGAACAAGTTGGGTTAGCTTTTTGAAAAGCAAGATTGGTTTGCATATTTTTGGTGGATTGTAAAATTACTATCCAGTCCAATGATAATTATTTTGGAAAGTTGAAGTGTGTTAGTATTTGAGTTAAAAGATTTTTCTAGTCTTGTGCATGTGTATGTGAGTGCGACAATGTTGTGGGTGATTTTCTCCCTAATTAATTTAGCACCTTTTACTTCCATCCAATCTCCACTATGATGTGAATCAGTGGATTTCAAGGGAGACAGAACAGAACTCATGGTGCTTCTGCGTGATGGTGAGAACTTTGCAGAGAGACAGAATTAGAGAGAAGAAACCGACAAGAGAGAATTCAAAGGACGAAATTGGCATAGCTTAATCTCAGAAAGATTCGATGGCCGGGAGGGGTGTATAACTATTTCTATGGTAAACGATACTCTCAAGCCTCGGCTGTGTAACAATGCTTCCCGGCCCCTCCAAGAAGTAGAAGTCTTGTCCTGAAAATATGTAATAGTCAGCTGCCATGGCAGCCGTGAAGAAGAGAGAGGGGAGGGGATTTGGTAGGGGTGGTGGTGGAATTTTAAATAATAATAATAATAAATATATATACATATTATATATGAATTTATATATATATATATAGATTAATAAATATATATGTATATTATTATAACATATATATTTTTATAAATATTAAATATTATTTAATCTTGTCCGTCCTTTTTTCTAAATGAATCCAACGGTTGATGTAAATAAATAGTCTTTTTACACATTAAAACCTTAAATACTTGAACACTGGGCGCACATGTCCCATCCCATGCCATGAGGATGTTTTGTGCATGGTTTTTAAAAACAAAAGGAGGATTTTATGAATTGTTTTCTTTAGAAGGCTTTGTGCCTATTTCAATGATCACAGAAGTTATTTGCACAACTCCCTAATAAGTAACGTCAACAAGCCTTCTTTCCCAAAGCGGCCATTCAACTCTATGAATAATGGTAATGATGTAGGCATCAGTAGCAAGATGTGACGGTTCGAACCATAAAGTGCTTCAAAAGGGGTCATGGCAATGACTCTGTGGTGGACTGACAGACCAAGTGCTTTCTGTCCTAATCTTGTCAGAATAAGCAATGGGATTCTTCCCTTGGACCACGGCAGATCCGAAGCCTCAATAGCATGCATCAGTCTTTAAAACAAATGGCTTGTTAGGTCAAGTAGTTGAAGCACATGAGCAATTCTTCAAGGCTGTGAGTGGTTGTATCTGCTGCTTGATCCCAAATGACTTGGCTAGGACCCATAGTTCCATAGAGACTTCCCATAATATCCAGTCAAACCTAAAAAACCCTCAAAACCTTGGCAGTTCTAGGTGCTGGCCAGTCCACCGTGGCCCGAATTTTGCAGAGGTATGGTTCCACTCCCTCTTTACACTCTTATCTTGACCAAAGGAGCACTTGGAAACCGTGGCATAGAGTTGGTCTTGAGCTAACTTATTAAGACGATCTCAATGTCTCTTATGTTCCTCTAAACTATTGCTATAACTAGAATACCATCACAAAGCCATCATATAGTCCATTTGGAAGTATGATGCAAGTGCATGAACACCTCCACAAGGGCACTTGTTACAAGTATTCGGAGTTCTGAAATTGCTGAGTTCCTCCCAGAAAAGCTTGAGTTTTGGTGAAATGCACTCATCGAACACTGATTTTGAGAAGAATGATGGTTCCGGCATAACTAAAAAAAATCAGTTCGGAAAATAATATGATGTATGAGTCTATATTTGTGCTAAGAGAATCATAAATTTGAAGTAATAAATTAAGAATCACATACTATGTGGAGCAATTAAATTCCTCAATGATATCATATACTTAAATAGGAGAAGAATACAACAAAAAATATTAAATATAACAAAGAAGTAAAAATTCCTACTTGAAATAGAGCGAATGCAATTATAGAAACTTTGAAGTTGAGGTCTATTGTTCGAACAGTGTTTTTAAGGTTTTGTTTGTCTATTTATGCTGCTTGAATATCTCCGAAAAATAGTCTTTCTCAAGACACAACAATTATTTCCTATCAAAGATAGCACTTGGCCAATTAACCAAGTGATAAACTAAATGGACTTGAAACTCTTTTAAAGAATGAGTAGTGAAACGTGAATGTGTGCAGTATGGTGCTCAAATTAATGCTAGTATGCTTTTTTTTTTTTTAACGACATTTGATTGGGTTCTAGACGCATATTTATAGTTTTGCAATATAATTTTATTGACAAAGATATTATTCTTTATGAAGGATCATAATTTTTTTCTTTTAGGGACAATAACTAAAGGATAAAATCACATAGCACGCTCCTTTAATTAAAAGTCACAACTTCTCTAAAGAGTTGACCGCTAAAAAATTATAACTCTGGTTTTTGAGTTAACTTTTCCACATAAGCGTGTCAATCGAGGCAAATTAAAAATAAATTTTAATTATTTTATTTGACACATAAAATTTTTTCTAATTTGGTATAGACTTATTCTACCCATTATAATGTCCTTAATTATTTCTCATTTTAAGTTCAATTTTCTTATTCAAAATTTCAATTTTGACATATAAATAAGTATGTGAAATTTCACTATTCCGTGGCCCAATATTTTGTTGGAATTAATTCATAAATTCATAAGATTAGACAATATGTCCATCGCAGATTCTGAATAAATAGAACTTTTGCCGAAATATCCTTGGAAAGACGGTTTAATATCCAAGCCATTATAATGTCCTTAATTATTTCACACTTTAAGTTCAATTTTCTTGTTCAATTTTTTTTTTTTTGATTTTGACATATAAAAAAGTATGTGAAATTTCACAATTCCGTGGCCCAATATTTTGTTGGAATTAATGCATAAGATTAGACAAATGTCCATAGCAGATTCTAATTAAATAAAAATTGCCGAAATATCCTTGAAAAGAGGGTTTAACATCCAAGAGATTACAATACTGTTGTTAAGGATTCAAGAATGAAGCAAGAAAACTCTAATAGTGCAATCCATCTGGTCCTGGAAGAGTACCGACAACAAACTTCAGTTTATTTTTCACCGAAAGGGGGCGATCAACATGGCTCTGCTGTCTACTCCACAAGGCAAGGGTATTGCCAACGAGAGGCTGAGATACAATGAGCAAACCCCGAAGGTCTGAGTAATGACGAAAATTCGGGCTGTGCGGGTCATCACTGGTGGACTGGCCATTGACAGAAGCAAAGCTACTGGAGCTGGGGAAATCCATGATACAGGAAAGGAGATTCTACTGAGGCCATCTTAGAACCAGAAATTAGCGGAAAGGAAAATATCTGTACACCAGAGTTACAGCTCTATATATACTGTAATACAAAATAATTCATTCTAAAATTCATATATTTATGTAATCAGAACACTATAAGATTGATCTATTCACATATTTATTTGAACCATAAATTGATTATCAATAATTTCTATAATTTCAGAATTGATTGTTAAGTCTTTATTTTCTTCTCGCGCAAATTAATTGATAGCTTTAATGGGATAACAATATCAAAAACATGCAGTGGAAAGGGGATCCAGCAACAATATATATAAGATAAAATTCTGGAGAGCCATTGCATCATGGGCTTTTAAAGTTGGCCTCACATAAGCTGTCATATCAAGTCTATTAAAAAAAAACCTTATCAATATTTAGTCCAAATAATAGGTTCTATGAGTCATGTTTCATTAATCGTATTAATTTAGTTTGTTTTTATTTTATTAGAAAACAAATCTATTTAATAGAAGTCCTATATTGAAAAAAAATTCCAACATTTTTTCACTTGGACAAATATTAATTATAATTTTAAAATAAAATAAAAGGTAAAGTTTGAGAAAATGACTCTCGGGTTAAATTACAAAAAGATTTTTATTGTGGCCATAATTTAAAAAAAAGAAATACAGGAATGAGACAAGACTACCAACACAACTTGGTCTAGTAAAATTACTAATATTGGATCATGGCGGTGATTGCATCTTTCATCAATATAGGACCTTTCATTGTCACATATACTAGTAACTCCACCAATACGGATTTAGACATGGTGGTGTAGCAAGAAATATCAACTAAATATGACTCAAGTATGGATGCTATTTCATTGTTTGTCCTCCAATTTTCTTGTAAGATATGGATTTTTAGAACTATATGAAATCTCAAAAAAAATTTAATATTCTTATAAGATATAGGTCTCTTGAGCAATACAAAATCCTAAAAAAATCCATGATTTTCTTGTAAGACATGGATTTCTGAAATAATATGAATCCTAAGAAAATTTGACTTCAAAAGAAGTCATGTATACCTCGTTCAATACTAAAAATATAATATAGTGTAACTTATGGGGCATACCAAACTTTGAAGATCAACATCTATTCTTAAGATATATATCAAACGAGATATAACCACAAAAATGTGCATACAATTATAACAACTATATCAATATTTGAAAAAGAATCTCGCATTAAATAAAAGCCTAATAAAACAAATTGTTTAATGGAACATATTGCACTTAGCTCAATGCATTAAAAGACTTAATTACACCCATGTGTTCTACATGTTTTTTGAAAATAATAGATCTCAATCCCTTGATCAAAGTATCTGCAAGCACAGATTCTATATCAACATGCTCTATCATAATGGTGCCATTTTTAACCAAATTTTTCACAGTGAGATATTTAAATTCTACTTGTTTAGATGTACTAGAGGAATTATTATTCCTTGAAAAGAACACAGCAACAACATTACACAATAAATCCTCAATAGCTTAGAAATTGAATTATCAACAAAAAGCCTAAATGAAATACTTTAGATTTTTCTCAAATATCTCAAAACTTTCCTAATAGCCACTCAATGTTTTTGTCCTAGATTAAAGAAATAGCACCCAAGAACACCAATAGCAAAGATTATATCATGCATAGGAGAGACTTGTGCATATATTAGATTACCAAGAATGCTAAAGTAAGGAGCACCTTCCATGGACTCTTTATAAGTTTATCTCCTTTTTCTATAGGCACATCTCCAAGTTTATAAGTTTGCAAGTTAAACCTAATCAAAACACTATCAATGAAACTCACTTGCGAAAGCCCCAACAGGCCTTGAATTTGATCACGGTGGATCTATATTCCAAGAACCAAACAATATTTTATCAAGGTCACTCATAGCTAGGACACAATATTGGTTTGGTCTCATTGAGCAAACCCAAATCATTACTAGCAATTAAAATATCACCAATAAAGCACTTAATATATGAATTTGCTCCCATTGGTCTTACGGTAAAAAGAATGGTCCACCTTATTTTCCTCAAAGCCTAATGAAATTACTATCTAATCTAATTTCAAGTACTGTTGATGAAAAGCATGTTTAAGGCCATAAATTGACTTATTTAGTTTACACACACTAGGCATTCTTTTACAAAACCTTTAGGTTGACTCATATAAACTTCTTCAGCAAGGTCATAATTAAGGAAAGCTATCCTAACTACATTTGGCTGAGTTCCAAATCAAAATAAGCTACTAAACTCATAATATCTTGAAGGAATCTTTGCAGGAAACATGAGAGAAGGTGTCACCATAATCAATTCTAGCTCTTTGAGTAAAACCTTTAGCCACAAATGTTCCCTTTGAGCCTTTCATGGTTTTAAATACCCATTTACAACCTATAGTCTTTTGACCTTTAGGCAGATCAACTAACTTTCACACATTATTTCCTTTCAATTAGTGAATTTCATCATTCCTTTATATCACTAAACCACAAGTATGATTAAGGAGAGGGCATAACATCAGAATACCTTATAGGATCAGCTATAGGATTAATATTGTAATTACTTTCCAAAAGATATATATAGTAGTTGATATGGGACAACTTAATAGGCACAACCCAATAACACTGGACTAGGAAGAGATATAGTGTAAGGCAGCCTAATTAGTCATTAGGCCTAAACTATCATTGGCCAACCATGTTATCGATCAAGTCTCAACCTCTCTAGTCCTTATCCATAAAAGCGTTAACCTCTGTTGACCGTAGTATGGTCGATCATCGCCAGAGGTCTGTTGTTCAGCATTTGGCCAGGGAGACTTGAATATAACAGAGTTGCACCTTATTGATCAGAGTCCGTAGAGATGTCTTGCAGAAGTATTTGTCTAGATTGAGGAGGTCAAACCAAAGTGACAACCTCTTAGTCGTATTGGATGCTCTGTAGACGACGTGCTTCTACATTAATAGCACATGCCATTACCAGTACCACTTTTTCAGTTGCGCCAGGCTAATGTGTGCCTTTAATGTGCCACTTTCTCGTAGGTAGCTAGGGACAACACTACTAGAATAGTACACAAGTTGGAGAAGACTTAAAGGCCCTCAAGAAAGGACAAAGGCCCTTGTTGTGCAATAAATGCATCATAAACATATCATCCACACTAGGAAGGCTACAAATACCTCATTGACATTCTTAACCAAGGTATGCTATTCATCACTATAAAGCCCTCGCTTTATGTTCTGTCTTCTAGTTGATTATACTAACTTAAGTGTTGGAGTGCTTTAGCCAAGGGCCTTCAATGCGAGCTCGACATTTGTCATTGGTTGCAATACTCGACCATGTTATATACTCAAGCACTTTTATTTGACCAACTGTTTGGTTGACTGGACTGAATGTAGCTAAATACCCTTCTAAATAGTTCACACCCTCAGCACCGTTTGTGGGAAGCTTGAATTCGTAACTCAGAAAAATGGTTAACACAAGGCTAGTCATTTCTAAAAGGGAAGAGAATAGAAAGTCCCTAAACCCTTCTCCTTGACCCTAGCAAGAACCAGATATGGTGGGACTTAGTGCCCAGGTAGAACAAGTGGTCACCCTGACCATGTCATATGCAACTAATAAGTGAGCAGATATCTACCAAAAGTTTTGCTCAATTATCAGCTGCCCTTAATAGACACAATAATCAGCCTAAACTAATTGCTAGTACTACTCCCCAACCTTTCTAAAGCGAGGAGAGGCCTCTAAGAGAAAAGAGGCATTGATCGAAAGTGGGGCGACCACCGACTCGATGAGAAGATAGTCTGGGGAAATTCCTAAGGGATGAAGCCTGACCTAACCTTTGGGAAGAAGTTGTAAATTCAGTAGATCATTGTGCTTAACCCCTTTATGCTTTGTAGTGTGATAGGGTCGAGCGCTTGAGGCGCCAGGCAAATAAAAACATGTCCTAGGTTGATTGGGAGGAATGGGAAGAAATATCCCATTAGCTACATTAGTTGAATAGGAGATTGGAAGGGATTTCAAAGAGAAACACTGAGAGGAACCCTTATTATGATGGTGCTTGTCGACTTCATTGAGAGCGAGAGTCACCATTTGAGCAAGAGATAATCGATGAGCGCATTGCTGTTGATGTTAAGGTTCCTTCTGGGCTACCCAAATATGATTGCTCATTGGACCTAAATGAGCATCCGCTACAATTCGAGCACATGATCTAAGTACATAGGAACAATAAGTACATCTATGCCAAATTGTTGGTTACTATATTTTAGGGAATTACGCTTAATTAGTTTGTGAAGTTGAAGTTGGCATCGATCTTTTTATATAACTAGCTATATGACAAGTTCCTTCCCTATTTTGCTAATTAAAGGAAGACGAAGTTCTCTTATACTCATTTACACACTATTAAGCAGAATGAGGGAGAATCCCTTTGTGATTTCTTCACCAAATTCAACATGGAAGTCCTAAATATTGATAGTCCTCAAATTGAGTTTTTGATCAATGTGCTTTTCTTAGGCCTTTGCTATAAGGAATGTGCCAACGCTTTGGTTAGGTAGTGACTTAGGACGATGGAGAAATTGCTCGACCTCAAAGAGAGGTATATGATGCAAGAAGACATGAACAAATTGAAATATGGTAATCTCAACAACAACAAGAAGAAGGGGAAAGAGAAAGGTGACATGCATTATAAAGATGGTCATCGATCTTTGATTAAGCGTTTCTACAATTATACTCCCATTAACACAATTAGAAAGGAGGTGTGGTTTGCCATTTAGCACAACAACTTTCTTTTTAAACCTAGGAAACTAATCAAGACAAAAGCCATGAAAAGATTAAATAAGTATTGTCACTTCCATAGACAGAAAGGCCATGACACAAAGGACTATCTCAATCTTCATGATGAAATTGAAAGACTCATTCGACAAAGGCACTTAAATAAATTTATCGATGAGAAAGCCAGATAAAAAATATGTATAACCAACCAGACTCTTCGTAGAGAAAGATTGGTTAGCTTGAGGAAGAAAGACAAGTGAAAAAAACCTGCCTTTGATCCTCGTCCACCCATCAAAGGAATAATTGACATTATCGCAGGAGGCCCAACTAAGGGGGACTCGAAATCAGCCGGAAGGCAGAACTAATGAAGACTATAGTTGACCAAATCTTTCCCGATTGAGATAATATTCTAGCTTTCAACTAACCTAGAGCTAATCTCTTTTTTTGATGTCAACCTTTACCATATAAAAAATCAAGGGGCTGGCAACAAATTGGATTACCCCTAAGTCGTATCTGTTGAAATAGAAAACTTTAAGATCAAGAAGGTATTGGTCGACAACAGGAGCTCTACAAATATAATTTTCTTATCATCTTTGAAAAGAATAAATTTTGGTAAGTTGAAATTTGATCTTGTCCTCACCCCACTAGTCGAATTTCGATGGTCAAAGATCATCCCTAAATGATCTATAAACTTGTCCACCTCATTTAGGGAGGACCTTTAATGGAGAACACTCATGGTTAACTACTTAGTCATCGAAGCACCTTTCACTTACAATGCTATCATTGTGCGATCAACACTTAATGATTTCCAAGCTATTGTCTCAATCTATCACATGAAGATCAAGTTTTTGACAGCCACTGGAATCAGCAAACTTTTTTGCAATGTGAAGAAAGCTTGACGATGTTATATAATTTCAATCAAGGCGAATCATTAAAAGGTTCGACCAAAATTGAAACCCTCAGGGGATGCCTTAGTAGCAAAACTCGAGGAAGGATAACACAACAAGAAGCACAAGTTGGAGAAGACCAGGGTTGAGTTGTATGGTGAGTTCAAGACAATCGAGCTAGAGCTAGGGACCCCCAATAAGATTGCAAAATTAGGACTGATTTGCATAGCAACATGGAGTACCTCATTGTCAATTTCCTCATAAGGAATGTCAATGTTTTTGCTTGGAAGGTTTCTGACCTTTAAAGAATCAACCCCAGTATCATAGTCCACCGCCTGAATGTTGGTCTCTCATTTAAATTAGTGAAGTAGAAGACTAGAACCTTCAACGCTGAAAGATGCTAAATCATCGAAGAGAGGGTCGACAAACTTTTAGAGGCAGAATACATTGAAAAAATTCAATACCTAAGTTGGCTTTATAATATGGTCATTGTCTATAAAAATGAGTGAAAGTGATGAATGTGTAATAATTTCACTAATTTGAATAATGTTTGGCCTAACGATCCTTACCCCCTGCATCATATAGATTTATTAGTAGATTTTATTGCTGGTTGTGTTCTTTTGAGCAAGATGGATGCATTTCAAGATTATTACCAAATTTTTATGGCACCCAAGAATAGGGACAAGACCTCTTTTGTCGTCCCCAATAAGTAATATTATTTTTTGGTGATGCCTTTCAATCTAAAAAATACAGGTGCAATTTCTAAAGACTCATAAAGTTTATGTTCAAAAATGGGATTGACAAGACTAAGGAAGTCTATGTCGACGATGTGATTGTTAAAATACAAAAGATGAAAAATTACTTAACTAACCTCAACCATACATTCTCAATTTTATGAGCATTTGGTATGAAGCTTAACCTTAACAAATGCACATTTGGGGTAAGGGAAGGTAAATTTTTGGGCTACATGGTTAACTAGAGAGGTATCAAGGCAAACCTATAAAAGATTCAAGCTATTCTAGACATCACACCTCCTTAAACCATTAAAGACATTTAGCGCTTGGTTGGAAGAATCATACTGTTGGGTTGATTCATTACTTGACTAGCCGATAAAAGCTTACAATTCTTCAAGATTCTAAGAAATGTGAGAAAATCATGTTTTCAATGGACGGAATAATATGACTAAGCTTTGGTCGAATTGAAGCAATATCTTTTAGCACCCTCGATATAGGCCAAGCTTGAGGTTGGAGAAATTTTGCATGTTACTTAGTAGTTTTGTTAGCAGTGGTTTGTTTGATTTTAGTCTCAGCTAGAAATGGAACCTATCAACCTATCTACTACTGTAGCAAAGCATTGTAGGGCCCAGAGCACAACTATCTAGAGATCAAGATATTCACCCTCACTTTGGTCATTACTGCTAGAAAGTTGAGACCTTACTTCCAATTTCACTCTATCATTATCCTAATGAACCAACTATTAAAATAAGTGTTGTTAAAACTAGATATGTTGGGAAGGTGACAAATAGGCCATCAAGTTAGGGGAGTTTGACATTACATTTTAGCCCTGAATTGCGATTAAGACCAAGCATTAGCAGACTTCATTACCGAAAAACTTGACCTACCCAACCAAATCGACCATGACTCTCTTATGTGGACCTTACACATTAATAGGTCTGCAACTTCTTTAGGAAGATGAATTGGCATTTCTCTATGCTCTCCGCAAGTGGAGGAATATGACTTCACAATTAAGCTCGACTACTCTATCATAAATAATAAGGCAGAATATGAGGTCCTTCTCATTGGCATGAGGATGCATTAAATAGGGAAGTTGAACAGTTGGCAGCCGTCATTGATTCCCAATTGGTCAGAAAATAGTTGAAGGAAACTTTGAAGCTAAAGAGACTATAATAAGCAAGTACTTGACTGAGGTGAAAAGGATAGAACAATAGTTTGAAAAATTCATCCTCAGTTAAGTTCTTTGATTAGAGAACAAGCAAGCTGACGCATTATCAAAATTTGCTAGCTCATCAAAGGAAACCGGAGATAAAATAATCATATTCCTATTCACCAACAAACCTACAATAGGCATTCTCGACTAAAATTTGGTGGGGCGATTGGCAAAGTCACCCCTCTTGGCAAGATGAAATAAAAGATTACGTGAGAGAAGAGAAAGTTCCTGATGACAAAGCCCAAGCACGTAGGCTCAGAGGTCAGGCAACCAAGTTTGTCCTTGATGAGTATGGCTAATTTTATAGGCGGTTGATTTTTGGACCACCACTAAGGTGTTTGACACCACAGTAGGCTTATGAAGTCTTATAAGAAGTCCATTCAGGCATTTGTGGCAATCATTTGAGAGGATGATCTCTAGTGCACAAAATCATTAGATATGTGTATTTTTGGCTAACTTTGTTGAAGGATGCAACTGACTTTGCCAAGAAATGCCCATCTTGCTAGGTCCACTTGAACATACCTTACTGACATGCAGCAACTTTGGTGCCCACTTAAATCACATGGTTGTTTAACCAGCGGGGAATAGACATAGTTGGCTCTTTCTTGAAGACCACATGTCAAAAGAAGTTCATGATCATTGTAGTCAAGTACTTTACTAAGTGGATAGAAGGAAAAGCAGTCCCTGAGATAACTGACGCGGCCATTAAGAGTTTTGTGTGGAAAAATATTATTTATCATTTTAGTTTACCTAAAGTATTGATATCAGATAATGGGACACATTTCTAAAGTAGGAGCACAAAGAACTAGTGTGAGAGCTTAAGGATTAACTAGCAGTTCATCTCAGTTGGAAACCTTCAAGCTAATGGCTAAACGGAGGTCACGGACAGAACAATCCTAGACCACCTCAAAGCTCAACTAGAAGGTACTGAAATGAGCTGGGCAGGCGACCTCTATGAGTGCTTTGGGCGTATAGGTACACCTCTCGAGCGGTTACTGGCCACAATCCATATAGTTTGATCTACAGATCAGAAGTAATTATCTTAATAGAATTGATACAACAGATTGCTCAAGTGATTTGCTACAACCCAATCAAAAATAATTCTAAAAGAGAGTTTGACCTGGAGATAATTACAAACTACGTCAGCAAGCGTACACAATAATATAGAGATATAAGTTGAAGATGGCACAACATTACAGCAAGGAAGTCTGCTCGAGAAGCTTCAAAGTAGGGGACCTCATCCTTAAGATGGTTAAAGTGTCAAAAAGTGTAGGGAAACTCGATCCAAAATGGAATGGCCTTTACTTTGTAGTTAAAGTAGCAAAACACAATGCTTACCGACTTGTAGATATTACTAGTATTGAGCTCCTTCGATTGTGGAATGTAGTGAACTTAAATTTTTTTTTTATGTGTAACGAGATTGAAATCTTCTCTCAATTGTACTAAATCATCACTTCAGATCAATAAATCGCTTATGTTTCCATAGCTATCTACTCATACTAATACATTAAAGTTGTTTAGCCTAAAGTAATAAACAAATTAATCATTTAAAGTCAACCTTGTAGTTGACCCCACGTTAGTTTCAAGCCACAAAATTAAGGCTTTTTAGCCTAAGTTAATAAATGAATTAATTATTTAAAGTCGATTGAATCCCTAACAAAAATGTTGGGCTAGGTAGGGGTTTGGTTCCCATGCATTTTGATGTGACCTTGCATCCAACCCTTGGGTATGTTAAAACTGATCCATCTTAGAGATCAAATGAAGAAGTAATGGGTTTTCTAGTTCTAGATGAAGGAGGAGGATGGAGTTACTAAGAATTTTCAATGAAGGGGAGCTGTAAGATAGTAAAAACCCAACTCCTTGGTACTCCCTGACTTTTGGGACATGGGGAGATGAAACAAGTTGCTAAAGTTTGTGAAGGTTGAGGGCTAGTTGTGAACATGCATGAGGACTACAAAGTTGTATATGGTCAAGAAAAAATGTGTTAGTAGTTGAGTGATGCAAACTTAGAGGCCTGTGAGGAGGTCGATTATTAGTTGGGCAAGGGGAAACTTAAGCCCACATTTGAAGGCATCCTTGAAGATAGTAATGTAGCCAATGGGAGGTCGATGCATCCTATTGTTAGGCCTAAGTACAATTAGCTCATACTCCTGAGGAATGTGATACAATCGCCTAATTAGGTCAAGATTCCCCTCAATCACTTTTGAAATGATCTCACTATAGTGGTTAGGAGTGAATAGTCATCCATGGGACCAGTGGTTGACTCAGCCTAACCTCACTCTAGTGGCAACCCGATTCTCACTAGAATTATTGGATGTCAAACTACTACTAGAGAATCTACTAGACTCGCTAGTCGAGTTACCCTCCCCTCTAGTCAGAATCTTATACAACCTAGTTGCCTTACTATCACTCCCCTGATTATTGTTCTCACCAAAGACACTTAGCATGATTGATAAAATTGTATGATCGAGAAGTAAAATCATATGTAATTGGCAAGTTTTGAAGAACTTAGGTAGCTTTGGCAGTCTGAGGCAGAAGGCAATTAATAGGGAATGCAGTAAAACAATTGGCTCGACCTCATGGAATGCTTTTAAAGTAAAAATGAACATTTTCACTACATCTATTTATAGGCATAGATGCATGGTAACCTTAAAGGCCACACTAATTATGCAGCCGTTACTTGGTGCTTCGTGTGACCTAATATAACAAACGTATTAAATGTTGACACTTTGAAGCCCTCATTGAGCGTATGCAGTTTCCACAGATCAACTACTTCTTATTCCTTCTCATTAATACTCTCGACCAGAACTTGGAAGTATAGGGGACTCATGATATGGGATAGCCTAACAGGCCCAGCTCAATAACACTTGACCAAGAAGAGATATCGTGTAAGGGTGCCCAATTACCCATTAAGCCTAACCTATCATCATTAGCCATGTTATTGATCGGGTCTCGACGTCTCTGGGCCTTATCCATCAAAGTATTCACCTTTGTTGACTAGTATGGTCGATCATTGCTAGAGATGTGTTGTTCAGCATTTGACGAGGGACACTTGAACACAACAGAGTTGCACCTTATCAACCAGAGTCTATGGAGATGTTTTGTAGAAGTATTTATCTCAATCGAAGAGATCAAATTAAAATGATAGCCTTTCAGCCGCATTAAATGCTCAGTTAGGCAATGTGTCTTCGCATTAATAGCACATGCCACTACTAGTATCACCTTTTTAGCAGCACTAAGCTAGTGCTCACTTCCAGTGTGCCACCTTATCTTAGGTAGCTGGAGGCAATGTTATCTAGAATAATACACAAGTTAGAGAAGACTTAAAGGTCCTCAAGTAAGGACAAAGGCCATCCTTGTGTAACAAGGGCATTATAAACATATCATCCACACCAGGAAGGCTATAAGTACTTTATTGCTAGCCTCCAACATGGTATGTTATTCATCACTATAAAGCTTTTACTTTGCTATTATATCTTCAAGTTGATTATACTGACTTGAGCTTAGGAATGCCTTAGCCAAGAGCTCTCTAGGTGAGCCTGATATTTGTTATTGGTTGCAGGACTCAATTCCATTATATAATCAAATACTTCTATTCGACCAACCACTTGGTCAACTGGATTGGATTAGCTTAATACCCTCATAAACAGTTCACACCTTCATCAGTAGCCATTTGGAATTGCTAGACGTCTTTCTTTAGTAGAACGTCTAGGAGCTATTTAATGGACTTGATTTTGAGGCGAATCAATATTCAAATTAGCCTTTATGCTAGCATTATGTGTAGCTTTTTGTTCATAAGGATCCTCAATTTAATATGCAATGGGTAAGGAAAGTGTAATAATTCAATCTGATCATTAGCAACTTTAGGATGGGAACACTCACCCTTATTACACATATCATGCTTTAAGGACTTGGCTACTTGAGACTTAACTACTCGAGATCTAAGCAAATGACACAAGAATCTACATCCTTTAGAATGATTTGGATACCTAATGAAGTAACTATGAGTAGATCTATGATTAACCTTTTTCTCAAAAGGGTTATAATAGACTCTAACCTTAGTAGACATCCCCACGCACAAAAAATAGTTTAAGTTAAGCTTTTTACAAGCCCACAATTCAAAAAATACCTAATGAGCTAATTTGGTAAGGACATGATTAAGAATATACATGGTAGTTCTTATAGCTTCACCTTAAAGAAATTTAGGTAATTCATATTGACTTATCATGCTCCTCATTATTTTAGTTAAAGTGCAATTACGCCTTTCGACTACATCATTTTGCCCAGGAATTTCAAGAATATATATTGAGCAATAATTTTAGATTCTTGTTAATATTTGGCCAACGGTCCCATACGTTGCCCAGTCTCATCATGTTTGCCTCTAATACAATTAACACTAAACTCCATATCTCTAAAGTTATGACAAGAAAGAATGCCTTCTAATATCAATTTTTCTATCCTATCTTGAAAATATGGCTAAGACACTTATTCCATAACATGGAAGAATCATCATTATTTAGGGTCTTTTAGACATGATTTTTCAATATTAAAGGAAGAATGAATTTGATTGGTAGCCAAAGTCAACATATATAAGCTATTGGATAAAAAGTAACAACTAATAATTTTAGAGTTCAATATTAAATTAACCTTCTCTTTGCCAAAAGAGATATCTCAACCCAAATTGTCCAAAATAAAAATAGAAATTAAGTTATGAGTGAAAGTCAATACATAGAATATGTTTTCTAAAACAAGTCCCTCAAAGACACATTTGAAATAAGTCAAGAAATACGATCTATGACTCACCAACCTCAAACTTCTACTTGATATGTTTATTCTACTGTGTGTAAAAATTCCCTAGCATAATTAGTCTTAGGATGTGCACTAACTAAATGCTCTCAAATTAAAGTTTTCATAGCTAAAAGACTTAGGCAATTGTACCTCTCCCACTGGCTATAAACTCTCTTCATAGTGTCGAAAGCATTATTAGTAAGTTGGGAGGTTAATCCTTTTAGAAAGTTATATCAATATTAGCTAATCGTAGGGCAAACTTAATTTCACGCTTCCATCTCTTATAATTTCCACTATTCAATAGCTCAATAGTAATATTATCAAAAATTGGGCAAAATTACATTAGCTATTCAAAACAATAAGAATGCAACAAACCATTATCAATGATAGGCAATTAACTAGAATAAGCTTAGAACAATATAGCTTAATTCCTCATAGAGTTCTCATAATTTATGACAAACTCTCCTTTGGATAGCTACATACATAAGGCATCTCATACAAGAATGGCACAGAGATATACTAATTGTTGGAGAGCTGCCTCCTTTGGTAAATACATCTTCTAAATTAATATATTCTCATCAATAAGTTCCGCACTAACAAAACCAATTTCCACACATGTCTAACCCCCTTTGGGCAGGTAAGAATACATAATAATACCAACTCAAGATATGCATGCTACAAATTTTACAAGTCTCAATAAATAAACACTTTGGTATAATTATTTATTGCAACCTAAAAAATGAGCACATGACCGAATTTAATAATTAATTGCCCAAATTACACACGTGCAATATGTATGCAAGATTCTTATAAAATTGAGTACTAGAACAATATATACTTTTAGGAGATTTATATAAAACTTGTAGCATTCGAGTTGTTTTAAAATCTAATTCACATTAATATAAGACATCCTACAAGCATATAGATTGTTCAAAGAATTACTTTATCTTATTTTATTCCACAACTGAGTTAACAAACTAAAACAAAATTTAACTTAAATTGTATTATTTTTGTATGCTCAAAAATATCTATTTACATAAAATAATTATGGTTCCCACCGTTTGAAGACAAAGAAAAGCTGTTATATCAACATTGTGCATATACATGCTGATTTTGAGAACAATTTAATGAGGGGTCCACCTTCAATACGTTAAAATGTAATAAGTAAAAATAGCAATTTTGGATCCTAGTTCAACATCTTTGAAACTCATAAAAAATGAACCAATCATATCAAAGCATAAAAGAACATATTGAAGATTCTGCGCCATTACTTTCTTCCTCGACCATAGTGTGTTGGAAAATTTCGGATGTATATTCAGAATAATTTCAACATACTGATGAAAGTTAACATTAAGTCTTCGGCACATACATCTGTTTACATGATTTAAATTTTTTTCAATTCACTCGTACCGTCGAAGATAGTTAACGCATATATAAGATATTCATTATTTAAATTTATAAAATACATAAATAAAAATTGAGTTTTAATTAATTGATATAGGCTTCGATACCTACTGTAATACAAAAATAATTTAACCTAAGATTCATATATCTAAACAATCAAAACACTATAAGATTAATTTATTCACACACCTATTTAAGTCATGAGATTGGTTATCAATAATTCTTACAATTTCATGATTGATTGTTACATCATCCTCTCCTTCTCGCACAAATCAATTGACAGCTTTAATGGGATAGTAATATCAAAAGCATAGAGTGGAAAGGAGACCTAGCTGCAATATATATAAGATAAAACTCTAGAGAGCCCTCTTACTATAGGATTCTTAGATTGGACCTACATCAGTTGTCATATCAAGTCTGTTAAGAAAAAAACCTTAATAATATTGAGTCAGAATAATAGGCTCTATGTATCATGTCTCATTAACAATATTAATTTGACCCCTTTTTATTTTATTAGAAAACAAATTCACTTAATAGAAGTACATAAATTAATATAAAATTCCAACGTATACTGACCAAAAAAAGAAGCATGACGAAAACCATAGAAGTCAATTTAACTTACATAACTACTAAGAACAAGTTTCTTACTGTGGCAACTAATTGATAACTAACCAACCAACTAAGCTAACTGGATTGGAAAATTACAAAGAGTACTAAAAGTAATTTGCTGGCTAATGATGTAAATCTATTTCAATTGCATCAGGGAAGGATTAGTCTAACAAAGGCTAAAGGCTTTCTTCGCAAAGGAATATATGACAGGTTTAGCTAACTGTTTAGTGTAATGGTGGCAAGATAAAGATGAGAAACAGCTCTCTATTCTTCGTTATGGTTTAGATAGATAATTGTTTTGTCCAGGTGAAATTACTAGTACTACATAATCAACTAAATTTATACAACAATAAACTAAAAGCTTGTGCAAGACCTAGGCAACAACAGTAGTCTTTGCATATACATCCGAAATGTATGTACACCCATCAGCCAATAAGTTGAATATCTTCTTGCATTAAACAAATACACAAACCACCAATGAATAGAGCATACAACCATCCTTTTTTGCAGAATATTCAGCAGATATTAGTATACCTAACACTAAAAAAATTCATGCAGGCAATCCAATGGCAAACATAAACACAACTTTGACAAAAAGCAATATATCACGCAAAGAATATAAACCACACCACCAAGTTCTTCTATTCCTTACATGCTCCTTCCCTTATATAGTGTTCGTAAGCTTTTGATTGTGCTACTTGTTAACATCATCCTTTGGTTCTGAGGTTGGCGTCTTTGAGTTGTTAGATTTTCCGATGATTGCTTTTTTTGCCTTCACTAGTGATTGCTTCACCATCTTAACAATTGATTGCTTTTGAGTCTTCACTGGAACATCTTCCTTAGGCGCATCTTGGGATGTTTTTGTGTCCTGACTATCCTTGGTGCGATCTGGATTTTGGACATCGGTTTTAGCAGGCTCATTGACTTGTTTCTCCTCCTCTAAGTTGGCTTCAGTAGATTTTACAGTTTCCTCTATTTTCTCATCGACTTGTTTCTCTTCCTCCAATTTAGCTTCAGTAGCTTCTATGGTTTCCTTTACTTTCTCGTTCACTTGTTTCTCTTCCTCCAATTTAGCTTCAGTAGCTTGTACTGTTTCGTCTATTTTCTCTGCTTCCTGAGTTTTCTCAGGTCCTTTACTTGTTTCTTTATCTGCCTTCCCCTCCACTTGTGCAGCATTGGTGGTTTCAGCTGAAGCCACTGTCTCATCTTTGTTCTTTCCATTTTCTGCCACCAGTTTGATGTCTTTGGATGTAACATCCTCTTCTGATGCTTTTTCTGCAAGTTCAGGTGGAGGAATTGAGCTTTTACCATCCTCTGTTGGCTTTTCTTCACATTGAACCGATTCTTCAGCTACAACACTTTTTTCTTCAGTTTTTGCTTCTTGGGTTTCAGTTTCTGCTTCGGTCTTTCCAGATGTGACAACTTTCTCTTCTGATGGTCCCTTGACCTCAACATCAATAGTTTCCCTGGCAGGATTCCCTTCACCAGCTGCGTAGCATTCAACATCTTTTTCTTCGACTTGGGTGATTTGAGGTTCTGACTTAACTTGATCTGAACTTTCAATTACACTGGTTTCCTCTTCCCTAGTTAACTTGGCATCCTCCATCTTATCTGTTGGATTTAGAACTTCAACTTTTCCTACTGGCTCAGCTTCTGGAGGTTCTTTCTCAAGTTGCTCAGTAACTTCAGATTGCTCAGGTTCTTTCTCCTCCACAGTAGGAGCAGACTCTGAAGTTTCTTCTGGTTTGCACTCAGCTTCTGCAACTGTCTCATCTTTGGCATCAGTTGCTTCCACTGCTTTGGCAGGCAATTCTTCCGTTTTTTCCTCTTTTTCCTCAACAACCTCAGCTGGTGATGATTGAGGCACATCAATTATCTTTTCTGGTTTGTCCAACTTCTCTTCAATCGACTTGACTTCTGTTTCCTCTCCCTGCTTTTTGGCTGGCTCAGGTTCTGATTTCTCCTCCGATTTACTGTCAGCTTTTTCAACAGTTGGCTCCAAAGTATTTGCTGTATCTGGATCAGAAGCAGTTTCTTGTGTGACTTCTTGAATGTCTTTATCAGAAGCCTGCGCAGTAGGAGTCTCCTCAGTCTTCTTCTCATCTTTTATTGGAGGAGGCTCAATGGGCTTATCTTCAATCTTTTCTTCTGTTGATTCAGCCAATGGAACAGCCACTTCAGTTTTTGATTGCTCCTCGGCTGGTGGAGGCTCAATGGGCTTATCTTCAATTTTTTCCTCCATTGATTCAGCCAATGGAGCAGCCACTTCAGTGTCCTTTTGCTCTTCAGCTGGGGGAGACTCGATTACTTTATCATCAATCTTTTCTTCTTTTAATTCAGCCAATGGAGCAGCCACTTCGGTATTCTTTTGCTCTTTAGCTGGAGGAGGCTCAACGAGCTTACCTTCAAGCTTTTCTTCTGTTGTATCAGCTGAGGAAGCAACCACTTCAGCAGAATCCTCAGCTTTTGGCTGTTCATCGGCATTAATATCCTTTACATCTTCGATTACAGGAGGCAAAATTTGCTTTTCCTCTATGTTTGCTTCCGATTCAGCTGAAGGGTCTGGTGCACATGGTGATCCCATTGGTTTCAGGTTTTCCATGCTCTCCTTTGGTGGAGAAACATTTTCTGCTCCTATTTTCTTCACCTCTGATTGCTCTTCTTTCTCAACTTCCTGCAGTAGTTATGTTGGATGAGAATCTAAAACCAAGATAAGTGCAGAAGAACAGAATCATCTGTTTTTCTGGGAAAAAGGTGATAATCACATCCTAGTTAAAGCAAGACTAAAAGACAATAGATTGAAGAATGACAAGACAATAAGTGGACAGAATAAAAAGCAAAAAAGAGATTACATAGCTAGTACATATTTCCAGTACCCTCAAATTGTGTTTTGGACATGAAACAACTGGAAACTCTCATTGATGCTAGAGAGATATGCCTATGGCAAAGGGAAAGCAGCTTGTTTTGTTCTTAAAGTGCAGTGCCAAAAGAAGCTTGTTAGGAACTAAAACAAAGTTTGTGTGCAATGATCATTTCTACATTTTTGGTATTCCTCAGTTTTCTAGTTAGATCATATAAAGTAAATCACTGTATACACCTGTTGCAGGTTGGCCAACATCATACACTAAGTAAAAGTGAACCCCATAAACAAAATGTGAAAAAAAGAAAGAAAGAAAAGGCCGATGCTACAAGTTACCAATTTAAGCTATTCCTTAGTCGGACTTGATATGAGTTAAAGAGTTCAACACTCTTTAACAGCAAAAAGATCAGTAGAATTTCCTCCTCCTCCATGAATATAAGATTGAAAAACATTATATATTGCATGTTAGAACAGGGAAATTCATCAACAGGGACTTCAACTCTTCCAAGCACAGCTTAATCTTAGGACAACTATCATCATCATCATTTCTGAAACATATGCTATGCAACTTTGCACAAGGGGTCCATAAACTAATTCAAATCCAAATAAAAAGATGGTTTTTCTATACACAAGTATCAAGAATTGAAGGTTAACAGAAAAGAGCCCAAGTAAGAGGGATCAGATTTTAATTAACAGATGGAATATAAAGAGTTATCATCAATCATCAAATAACAATAAAAATCAAGAAACAAGCTGTAGCAGAAAACAAAAATACCTTAGAGGGTGCAGAATGATATGATACAACAGTCTCACTAGCCATGATGAATCGACAACATTAACTCACTGCTATCAGAAAAACAAAGATATTCAGCAACAAAAGAAAAGCAAAAAAGAGAAAAATAAAAGTACGAAACTGGAAAAGAAAGGAATGATATGGTTGGCAACACCCACAAAAAAGAGAGCAGAAAGCAAAAACACACTGAAGAAAGTAGAACCACACCACTCACCACTCATATACTTCACATGATAGATGATCTGTCTGTTAACCCATCCCAAACCATACAATTAAACAAAGGAAATTCTTATATAATTTTATTATTAATAATAACAATCCACTAGAAATGAATTCCAGTCCTGAATATATGAATAAAATTGGGATGAGGTGCTGTCAGTGCAAAAGTGACAAGCTTTATTATGGGACCATTTATGTTTAACGGGCTAATAATTTTTGAGCAACAGTTGTCTGATTTTGTCGGGTTATGGACAACCCGGAATTCGATTAGAGATGCTTTTGGTAATTTAATCGGATTGTGGTTAGTGCCACCCTTTTTTGCTAATTCAGGATTTCTTGCTCCACCGGGAATATATACAGTTGTAAATTACCGCTTATACCTTGTATTCTACATTAATTTGTACAACTAATCATGCACAAATTGATAAGTCTTAATTGCTGCTGACAAAGTTGACAAAACAAAAAAGGTCACTAATTGCTAGACTATTATTATTGTTATTAAAGAATTGAAATTTAATGTAATAGTTTTATACCTGTAATGGAAAAAGAATTAAAAATTCAGACAATGAAGTCTCAGTGAGAAAAAAGGCAAGCTTCACTCTCGGTCGCTTAACTAAATTTTTTAAAAATAAATATTTGTCCTACTTTGTGGACAGATTATTCCCCAATATAATTATTAATATGTCTAGTTTCTTCTAATGGCGATAAAGATAAGCCTCCCGGAGGCTTTTTCAAGGTTTACGCTTAAAATATAATATCAATGATAAAAATTTAAATGGTGATCTAAGAGTTATCATTAGTGATACGTAATAAATAATAAAAATTTTAATTTTGTATGGTAATAGGTCAATTGTGATAAAGTTAGTATTTCTAATTACTATAGTAGATAATTAATGGTTATATTTAATTGAGTTGAGTGATCAATTGGTCCAATTACATCGTCTCATATATGTATGTATGAGACGAGATATTGGAATCCTAATAATTTTTTTGTGACTATACATGTGTAAATACTAAAAAAAAGTAATAATAATAATAATTGATGATACTTTTTGTATCGTAACGTAATATATTGTTACTTACTTTTTCTTGTTGTATTAATTAATAACTTTTTATTCTTTTTCCTTTTTGTTTACTTTATACTTTCTGTTGGTTGTTGAATACAACTTAATTTGGGTATGACCAATTTTCATAGTGCGATGAGTCTTATGTTGGAAATGAATTCATTATCATATGGCTAAACAACGATTGCTAACAATCACACAAGCTAGTTGTAATCTACATATAAATGTAAGAAGGCATTGCTTTAATTAATTAATTAATTGATTGAGTGGTGACATAAATTCTGTCAATTTCTATTGTCATATCTATAATTAGCACATTCATTATAATTTGTAGTTCTGGGTTTTTATTTTCAAATGTGATTGTCTAGAGAGAGTGTCCGAGTGAATGAATATGTTATTTTGATGTCTTTTTCGACTATAATTATTAGTATTTATATTTGTTGAATTCTTAGTGGGCTAAGCCCATTAGGCTCAATAACCTATTTCAGCGGACTTAGTTATCTACCCAATAAATCATGTTTGTGCTTTGTCATAATTACATCCAAATGTCCATAAAATATAAGTTGGATACATCACATTTCTTTTGGTTATTAATAAATAAGTTGAAAATTATAAACTGATTAACACTACGTGGTTTCCTATTCGCTGCAGAGAACGAAATGGCTGTCAATTTGTTGTGGGTTCTTAAAGTCATTTTCTCCCTGCACACTTCGAGCTGCTGATAGACTCTCCAGCTCTCTGAAATTGACTTCTGCTGACCAACTTAAGAGATGTCATGACCACCGCCTCATTGAACGCCCAGTTAGTAAAAAATTACATATGATACCATCAACTACTTTGGAATGTAGGAATATTACAAAAAAATTTGGTTCTGATACACTTTTTTAAATTACAATAAAAAATGCTTATATCAATTTAAATCGTAACATTGACGTTTTTATATGTATCTGATATTATATTCAATAAATATTACTCCAATTTGATGAGACGCTTTAGAAGTTTCATTTTATTTTTTGACACCTTATTTCCATGATTAAAGATTTACTAAATGTTCATATTGAGTGGCATAGTTAAAACGAATATTTTTCTTGAGAATTTTGGTTAAGATATTTAAATCAATACTTGGGAGCTAATAACTTCTAGAAAATTTTATAAGAAATTTGAGGATTTAAAATTAACATATTTTTTATAGTTATTCGTGGTCGAAGCAAAGATGATAATCATGAGCACAGCAACTCCTTAATTAAAAGAAATAAAAACAACTCAATTTTGTGTTTTAAAAATCTGACAAGTTGTCGCTTACCTTATATATCTATATATATGTTCTTGTACGAATGCACTTTGACACATCTTCTTGTCTATATAATAAAATGCACTCTTTCTTATATACCTTTACTACATGAGCAAATTGAATAAGGTCAAATTTATTGTCAATGGATGGCATGATAAAGAGACGTCAACAAGACTTTAAGACAACTTAAAAGTGACTCTGCCTCCAGAGGCTTAATCGACTTTCTACCGATTTATTTATTATAGTCGTTAATCTTCTTCTTGGAATTTTGTTACGTATTAATCTACTTTTAAGCTACCTTGTTGCTCATATTAGTCGTGTTAAAATTTGCATAATTATATCCGATAATTTAACCAAACAAATCCAAAATTTTTTTGTAAAAAATAAAATTTAGGATTGTATGTAAATGTTATAATACGTTTACAACTAAATTAGTAAAACACCCTTGTTTTGCTATGCTATTTTTTATTTATTCATGAACAGCCTAGGTTTACTTTAGGACCTATTTGGTTTTATTTCCAGAGCCATTTCTAATTTCTCTACATTTTTAAAAGTTGTAAAGTTAGTTATGAATTGAAAATAAAAACAAAAATGTGTTTGGATGAAATGTTGGAAAGTAAAATGTTGTAACTTGGAATGATCTAGAATCACAACTATGAAATAATAGTAAAGAAATTTAATGCAATTAATAACAAGATTTAATGTGGTTCGGCGACGTACCTAATTTACTAGACAAAGAAAAGAATTTTATTGATCTCAAATCAAAATGCAAGAACAAACTTGAATCCCTCAAATCTCATGAGAACACCCAACACCCTCATTCTACATTCTGTCTTGAGAAACTATTTCAAAAATAATTAGAAACCCTCGTGTATGTGTCTCTCATTAAATTTCGAAAGAAAACGTGTATTTATATCTGCGAAGTAGAGTCCTGGTCAAAATCAATTTGTGCTCTGCGCTGGGGCTCACATAATTTGCGCCCTAGCACAAAAATTAATGCCTCATGCGCTGAGGCGCACAAACCTTGTGCCCCAGTACAAACTTTCTGTCTTTCGCGTGTTGTTGCAAAAAATTGGGTAGAAACTTTGCGCTGGGGTGCAAAAAACTTGTGCCTTGGTGCAAAGTTACTGTTTACTACTCATGGTTACTATTTACCACAAAACTATTGTTCACTGCATGCATTTTTCGACCCCTTGCTCCATTTCGCTCCATTTTTCTTCCATTCTTTGTCAATTTAGCCCAAATTTGAAGGCAAAATCAATAATTCTCCACATTGACTTGAAATTCACCATCTTTCTTTTTTGTTCCTATCCCCAAAAAGGGCCTATCATATGAGTTTGCAAACATTAACCAAATTCAAGCAATGCTCAAATTTGATTCCTGGAATAACCTTAGTCAACATGTTTGCCGGATTATCCTTGATCCCAACCTTGTCTACCAAAATGAGACCATATCCCAGACAAAGTGATACGTCACATCAATGTGCTTTGTTCTCTCATAAAAGGCTTGATTCTTTAACAAATGTATAGCACTTTGATTGTCACAAAATATTGAAGTGATCTCAGAATCCATACCCACATCCTTAATCAGCCCTTTTAACTAAATGCCTTCTTTCATGCCTTCAGTCAAAGTTATGTACTTAGTTTTTATTGTAAACAATGTAACTTATGACTGCAAAGTCGCATTCCAGCTGACTGTACAACTCAAAACACAAAACACATACCATGTCATGGACCTTTTGCTATCCAAATCTCCTGCGTAATCTGCATCCACAGAGCCAATAATTCTAGCACTAGAATTCAATTGACTATATCTTAAACATTTGTTTGTAGAACCTCTCAGATACCTCATGATCCATTTCACAACTTGCCAATGAGTCTTTCCTGCATTGTGTATGTACCTGCTCACAGCACTGACTGAATGTGAAATGTTTAGCCTAGTGCACACCATGGCGTACATCAATCTACCCACTACACTAGCATACGATATATTAGACATGTGCTCTACCTCTTCCTTAGTACTCAATAAGTCATCTGATGAGAGCATGAAATGAGTTGCAAGTGGTGTACTTACTGGCTTGGACTTATCCATCCCAAAACGCTCAAATACTTTCTCAATGTAATGCTGTTGAGATAAGTACAACAATCCAGCGTGTTTGTCCCAGATGATCTCTATGCCCAATATCTTTTTTGTGTTGCCCAAATCCTTCATTTCAAATTCTTCACTTAATTAAGCTTTTAAAATATTGATCTCATATATGTTTCTAGAGGCTATCAACATATTATCAACATACAATGGCAAATATACTAGGAGGCTATCACTACATTTTTTATAATATACACAACAATCAAATTGCTTTTAGTGTATCCTATTTTGGTAATAAATGCATCAAACCTTTTATACTACTGTCTGGGAGACTGCTTCAAGCTATGTAAAGATTTCTTCAAAAGACATGCTTGATTTTGTTTCCCGAAAATAATGAATCCTTTTGGTTGACTCATGTAGATTTGTTCCTCCAACTTACTATGCAGAAATGTTGTTTTCACATCCATTTGCTCAAGCTCCATACCAAACAAAGCAACTATGACAAGTAAAATATGAATGGGAAGTATACTTTACAATTGGGGAGAACACCTTATAGAAGTCAACTCCCTCTCTCTGAGTAAAACCCTTAGCAACCAAATATGCCTTGTATCTAGCATCCTCAACCTTAGGAATCCCTTCTTTCTTTTTGTAGATCCATTTGCAACCTACAATCTTCTGTCATTTGGGTACATTAACCAGCTCCCATGTGCTATTTTTGTGTAGAGACTCTATCTCTTCACTCATAGCTGCAACCCATTTATTAGAATCTGGTTTAAAAATTGCCTCTTTATATGAGATTGGATTATCTCCTACAAACTCCTTAGCAGAACTCAATGTATAAGCTACCAATTCTGAATATGCAAACCGCTATGGTAGTTTGATCTGCCTCTTCTCCCTATTGCGAGCTAAATGATAGTTTTGTAGTGAATTATTTTCTTGGTGTTGGTTAGGTGATAATGCGATCTCACTGGCTTCACCTACTGCCTTCTGTTTCCCCTTTGAAACTTGTGAAGTGTTAAGTTCAAACTTCACATTTTTCTTAACGCCCTGTTGACTGCTTTTAGGCTACTCCACATTCTTTATCATTGTAGACTCATCAAAAGTCACATCCCAATTGATAATCATCCTGGAGCTTATGTCATCATTACACTATAAACGATAACCCTTTACTCCATCTACATAGCCTAGGAATATGCATTTCCTAGTCCTTGGCTCAAGCTTTCCATCACAAACATGAGCATAGGCTGGGCACCTAAACACTCTTAGATTTGAGTAATCAGCAGGAGACCCAGACCAAACTTTCATTGGTGTCTTGCAGTCTAAAGCAGTTTATGGTGACCTATTCACCAAGTAACAAGTAGTGTTGATTTCTTTTGCGCAAAAATTCATGGACAATCCGACGTTAATGAGCATGCATCTAGCTCTTTCCAAGATAGTCTTGTTCATTCATTTTGCCACTCCATTCTTCTGTGGTATGTTTACAACTGTGTGATGCCTCACAATTCCTTCATTCTCATAGAATTCCTGAAATTCCTTATTACAAAACTCCAATCTATTGTCAGTCTTCAAGCGCTTGATTTTCTTTCATGTCTACTTCTTGAATAAAGTTTTTCATTGCTTGAAGTTGACAAACACCTCATCCTTATACTTCAACATGTACGCCCATACCCTTCATGAGAAGTCATCTATGAATGTCAGCATATACCAAGCACCTCATTTTAAAGGAACCTAAGAAGGCCCCCAAAGATCTGAGTGAATGTAATCCAAGGTGCTCTTGGTCCTGTGAATCACATTGTCGAATTTCACCTTGTGTTGCTTGCCAAGCACACATTGCTCGCAGAAATCTAGCTCTCCAATCTTTTCTCTACCAAGGAAGCTACATTTGCTCAATTTTAACATCCCCCTCTTACTCAATACCCAAGCTGTATATGCCACAATCTCATAGTATCATTGACTAATGAAAAAATCGCTGCACTACCAAAAATTGTGCTGCCCTGTAAGTTGTAAAGGCCATTCTTTTTATCTCACTTCATGATAAGCAATGCAATTTTGGAAACCTGCATAACTCCATCTCGAGCTCTGTACTCACAATCATTCTTGTCTAGTGTACTAAGCAAAATCAAATTTTTCTTAAGATTTGGAACGTGATGCACATCTGTTAGTGTCCTTACTATGCTATCATGCATTATAATACTTATTGAGCTAATTTCTACAACCTTGCATGAAGCATCATTTCCCATAAAAACTTTACCGCCATCGTATTTCTGATAAGTAGTAAACCAATCTTTACATGAGCACATGTGATAGGAATCCAAAATCCACTCACAGCTTAGTAAGCTTTCGGTAACATTGAGAACAAGCCTATCATCAGACTCATCTTCAATAATTCCTTTGACATTATCCTGTTTCTGATTAGAAATTTCACCTGTATCTTTCACCTTTCCTCGTTCTAGATAATTTTATTTCTAATGCCCCTTTCCATCGTACCTAAAATACTTGTTGCCATTTCTAGGCTTGATTTGGGACTTTCATCGGCATCTACTCTTCCTTTTTCTCTCGATCTCCTATTTTCCATTAATCTTTCCATACTTTCACCATCGTTACTGCCCAGGACATATTTTCTCAACTCATTGGAATTCAATGAAACCTTCACATCCTCCATTGAAATCATATCTTGTCCATACAGCAATATAGTGACCAAGTGCTCAAAACATTTGGGTAGTGAACATAAGAGAATCAACACTTGATTTTCATTCAATTTTAACATCTATACTAGCGAGATCCAGAATTACTTTATTGAAATAATC
>JACGDI010001352.1:280900-297942 GCA_014898725.1 Jacaranda copaia
CATTTTTGTTCCATTCTTTGTCAATTTAGCCCAAATTTCAAGGCAAAATCAACATAAAAATTAAAATAAGTATAGGATTAAAAAGTAGATTGATTTATATTTTTTATGTTTAAAAAGATTTAATTTTTAATATATATGTATATTTTATTAATTTTAAAATGATAGTGAGTACTTTATATTAAATTAAATTTGAATTTGATTAACATGATTGTAGGATGGTAGAATAGATTTAGAAGGAGTTTGAAAATGGAAAAAAGAAATACTTTGAATGAAAATGGATATAATATGATGATTTCCAAATTTCATTTTGTAATGAAAATGAAGGGGACTTGGAAACAAAAACAAATGGGCCTTTAGTCCATACATTTTGTTGGTAATGTATCACAAATTTATAGAGAAAAATACATACAATATGGAAGTGTAATTTTCACTTTCCTTAAAGTGATCATCTGCCTCTATTATAAATTGTTTTGTTGAAATTAATTGCATGCTCACTTTAAAAATACGACAAAACCACTCTAAAGTTAATGGACAATTAAAGCCTCTTTTCAAGAATAAACTTGAATAACATTTATTTGATATGCATATGGACAAATAAAATAAGAGTTGAGAGATAGATATATAGATTAAGATCCTAACACTAATATGGATGGCAATTGGGCAAGTTGGGCTGGGTTCAAATTCATGAGCAAAATATAAGTTGGGTTGACAATGAGTTGGTTTGGATCTAAGCTAGTTCAATAAAAAATTACATTTGTTAACTTCATTGCTATACTATTTCATTAAAATATAATCTTTCATATTTATATATGTTAATTAATCCTTATTTATCACTTGAAATCAAATGAATTCAAATTAATTTGTATTTATATGTTATTTTGTAGCATTTGCATTCTTGGGTCTAGAGAACTCTAATTTGCCTATAGTACTTAAAATTAGAGAATTATCTTTACTTAAAATGTTAAGCTTGGTAATATAAAATTTTGGAAATGCACTCTTCAAGCTTGCAAGCGCGATGCACATGAAACTTTTTCATCTAATGTAAGTTGAAATTATGCTATAAACATTTGATCCAAAGGAATATCCAATTAATGCATATGACTTTATACCAAAGCTTATAAGTTTCTAATTCAAATAGGATGGGATAACACAATGACTCTTCCTTCAAAATGCCATGTTGTAGTGACATGGTCCAACATCAATTATTAGGCATTGGAATTCTAGAGATAGCTTCTACTTATTCCAGATGGCTCCTGTATATGTATACTTCACCCTACAAATTCAAAAGGTAGCTCCCATATATAGAGTACTTTAATTTGTTCTACTTTATCCTCATTATTCTTGGTGGTGACTATCTCTGTTGTCATTTACCATGCCCCAAATCCACCAAGTGTACTGTGAAATTAGGCTATGACTAATTCCTTAGCCAAAAACATATAAGATCGTCAATATTTTAGTTTCTAGTTCATGTCAAATGAAGCACTAAAAAAAATTTAAAAAGAACTATTATATGAAATGAGACATGATTTTATTTTAAATGTTAATCATATACCAAAAATGAACAATCAATGAGAGATTATTTATTTAATGAACTAAACAACAACCACCTCATATATTAAGATTCCTCTAATATTTATACTGTTAAATATATGTCTTCCATGTCAAATGTAAGAATTTTAACCAGTAGTGTAAATCAAATTTTGAACCATCTAAATTAGATTTCACATAGAACAGCTTGTGATGAAGATGTTTCTCTACTTAATGGTGACTCAAAAGCTAAGTTGCTATCCTATTCAACATTATAATATCACACCAACATTTGATAAAGTCACAGATGAATTTTACACCACAATATTAACACTATAATATATCATCAAACGTTAAAGTAGAGCTTTTTGTGGACAACCTAGGTAAAGTGATAAAAAATAAATAAAGGTGAAGTTGGTGAAGTTCTGCCTTAGTGTGGATGGAAATCACTCCCAATTGGTGCAATTAACTTCTCGATGTTTATTGAGAGGTCCTCTTTGTTTTCCATATATTCAAAATTATAAGGAATGATACGAAATAGTACAAGTAAATTCTTAAAAAACTTTAAAAACATGGAAATGATATTAGAAATTCTAACCTTCAATCTAATCACAACACCACAAAATTGCTTTTGTGTTCTTTAGTGAAATTGAACTATGAAACTTCCTAATAATTCTACTATCATAGTTGAAAATAGATTCAGAGACAGCTGTGATGATTGAAATACCCAAAACACCAAAAGCATCAGTGCGAGCTCAAATATCTAGTATTGCCACTCTAAAATCAAGCACATCTAGATCTAAAAAATATTTTCTATCAATTGGAATTTCACCTAGGTATAATTCAAACTATGATTGGCTTTTAGCACTAGCATATTAACTGTTATCGGAATCAAACTCATATAAGAAAAAGATATGAATAAAATTTTAATTAGAATTTACAAAGTAAAATAAAAGAATATACTTACATACATCACAACATCCATATCAGCATTGAATCACTAGTTTCACTAACAATTGAAGATTGGCCACTTCTCTAAGAGAATGCATGCACACTCCTCAAGCAATAACAACATTTTCTTTCTTAAATGATTTATTTCCACATCATTTGAAAAGTTCAAGTTTCTTATAGCAAAACTGCACAAACTTAAGCTTCTAACGGGGATTGAGAATAGTAGCAAATATCAATATGGTATGTTTAGATTCCCATTAATACTATACGAATAAAGATTTGATCTGAGTTCCTATATCCAAAGAAGAGCTTAGTTATAGAATGGAAAGTTCTAAAAATTATTGTACATTTGCCACTCAAATCCATACTTTAAGTGATGGACATTTTCTATAATTAATTAGTATTAACAAGCTTCAATTAAAAGCATACAAGTGAATACATATAGCACTATCTGATATCAAATAAGTCAAGTCACCTAACATGTATATTTTGTTTCTATTTCTGATTGGTCTTAAGACCCAATTTCTTGACATACTCTTCGATTTTAAGATTCTCATTTATGATCCTCTTACATGCTTTGCACTATCATAAATCTTTTTGAAACATGTCAATGATTTTTAAACTAACTTACATGTATTATCAAATCTAAGATATATGCGTCACAATGTAGATGTAGAAAGTCACCACTATGCATTGCATGATTTATCAAAACATATGGTTTCTCAATAAATTGACCATGGCATTGTCATTATACCTTACATTATCTAATGTTATTTTCCTATAAAAAGTTAATTGATTTTTTTCTCACCAATATTTTGATCATATATGGAAAGCGAATATGTCAAAAAACAAGCATTTAGTTTTGTAATAATTGCGAACATAAGATATTGTAATTGCCATACAACAATTCGATACAAGTGATGACCAGAAGTCATTGGTTAAGCAAACACTATTAGTGATAAATTTCAAGATTCTTTTGAGTTTTTCCTTCTTAATTTCCTAGATGTTTTAAAACATTTCCTTTTGTTGAGTTCATGCTACATACATAACTTTAGGATTCAAGTAAGAAAAAACATCTCATTTTTGTTTATTCTCAACAAATTTAAAAGGATATTATGCCTAATCATTGCTTTAATTACATGTTCCCTAAATATAATTTGACTGAATTCTTCACTTTTAGGACATATGATTAAATTTATCACTAAATGAAAATTTTTCCTTACTATGAAATTTTAGATTACTTGTCCCACATTGAACACTAGCAAAAACAAAATGTTGAAGAATCTAGCACCTTATGCAAGGGCAAGTCCTTTTCCATTACATGCCACGATCATCTGAGAAGAGGGAATCAACACAAATCATAACAATAAGCCAATGTATGATTAGAAAGCAAATCATCCACCTCTCTCTTGCCTTGCACTCCCTTACATATGCATCCATTTAGGCCATCCTATTAAGTAGCCAAGAATAATTTGCTTTAGTATATGGCACATGTCAAATTAATACATTGGCAAGCCATACAAGGACACCCCATAAAATATGATGATTGCAAATGTCAATTAGAATACATACTATCCTAATTTAAACAATGAGCATGTAAATAACACTTACCTAAAAAACAATTACAACAAACTTATAGATATATTTCTCAATATACATGCATCTCATAAGCTAAGCAAGCATAGAATCTTTTGTTAAACTTTCCATTTGTCCATGACATTTGTAAGCATGTTACATACGCATACTCACATTAGTCCATATTACTGTTCTCCATTAGTCCGCACATTTAGTATATCATACTAGCATCTTCAAAAATTGTAGTTACAAGCATTTTTAAAATTAATTATGAATCAAATTACCTATACGAGTGTAGGCATACTAATTTTTAGCTAATTAAAAAATGACATTTGAAAAATAATATAATGGTAATTGATATAAATTTTTTATTTATATCTTAAAATTTATTAAATTTAATTCAAAAACTAAATAGATAATTTTAATTAATACTCTAGTTTTGTTTTGTTCGCAAATTTGATATTAATAATTGTCAAGGAGATGTGTAATAGCTAATCAAATAAAATCTTGTAGCATAGCAATCTCGAGCTAACCAACTTGCAATACATGGCGTATTTTATTACTTTCACCAATCAAGTCAAAGATATTTGATATTATCTTTTAATATATGCATCAAAGAGATAACTTTCAAAGAATTTCAAACCATCTAAGAGTTTTCTATTAAATACCCATATAAAGGGATGATGAAAGCTTATTTAAGATACAACAACACTTAAGTCAACAAAAATAGCAATGGGGCGAGTTTGGGGTAGGTTGAGAAAAACGCAGGATCCACCCTATCAAGATTTTTATTGGCCCAAGACTAGCGCCACATTGTCCAAAACCCAACCCATATGTAGTGGGTTGGTTGGACCCATTTAAAATGTTTGAAAAATTAAAAAATATTTTTTTTAAAGAAAAATAATATCACCATAACTTTCTAATATGAGAAAGTAATATTATTAATAAAGAATTTATTATTTAAATATTTATATATGCATGTTTTAGTTTCACAAAGAAGGAAAGTCTAAGTTTAGCTAGAGTGGGAACCAAAAATGCCGAGTAATGGGCTCTAACCTAATTCCTATGGGTTTAAAATGGAACCCCAGGCCCTATTGTTGATTCGCCAATACCATAAAAGGGAGGGGGGAGGATATTAGGGAATTTGAATTGGAGCTTTCTGTAGTTTGACATTTAGGCTTCAGGAGCCTAACGGAGGTGAATGAACCATAATTTGTTGACATAACTTGTTCAATGCAAACATTGTTGTAATTTATATATACATATTAAAACTATAAGTTATTTATTATAATAATATTATTATTTTTATATAGAATATATATGTAACATTCATATTTTTTATAAACATATAAATATACACCACATAAATATATACAAAATAAATAAAAATAATATATATAACATTCTAGCAGGGCGAGTTTGGGTGCAAAAATTAAAACATGAGACCCTCTCTAAGACCCGTTTATGCTTTCAAGATTCGTCTTAAGTGGGACTGGTCTAGATTTACCCAAACCAATCGCCATCTGTATCAAGTCATAGCAAACAAGAGAAACATTGAAGGAGTCCAATAATTTTCTCAATCAAATTAAGGAAAATCCACGTTATTCAAGGCATTCATCATAGTGCTTATCAAATTACAGTGTTTGATTTGAGATAATGATACAAAGCTCTCAAATTGATATTGTATTCCAAATTAAATTCAAGGAGATCCACTTCGTTCAAAGCATTCATCATGGAGCTCAACAAATTTTGACTTTTGATTTGAGAATTGACGTTACATTTCAAATTAAATACAAGGAGATCTATGGTATTAAAGGCGTTCATCATGGAGCTCATTAAATTTCGGTATTTGATTTGAGATTATAGTGCAAAGTTTTTAAATTGGCATTATATTCCAAATCAAAGTCGAGGAGATCCACGTGTTTAAGGCATTCATTATGGAGCTCATCAAATTTTAGCGCTTAATTCGAGATTATGATGCAAAGCCCTCGAATTAAAGTTATTTTTCCAAATTAAATTCAAGAAAATCTATGATATTCAAGACATTTATCGCGAAGCTCATCAAAGTTTAAAATTATCTTTCAAAGAGAGGAATCAAAGGATTAGATAAGGAACGGTATCCACATCATAAATTCAATAAGTTTCATCTTTATTTGTACAAACTTTACTTGTAATTTCAATTTTGCAAACACCAAATTTCCATTACAATGAGAAATCCTCAATATATACTTATCAATTGGATAATTCATCTGTACCTACACTTTCCGTGCTATTCATACAAAATTTAAAGAATATAAGTCCTACAATAATTGCAATTTAACTAAAATTTAAATTGTTTCTCCAAAATGACAACTTCGTAATTATGCATTTTTTTTTTTACAAATTTGTCATATGTTGGTTAGCAAATGTCGCTTCATTATCAATTATTCTACATTGATTGTAAAAATTTAACAAGGAATAACAAATTCATGAGACATAATTTCTCTTGTTTTATATTTATCTCATCTGCACTATATGAAATGCAACTTACGAACAAAGTTCTTTTGAAGTAATATCACTTTGCTAATCAAACCACAAAACTATGCTTTTAAATGCCACCACTTGATTGCAATTCTAATTAATATAAATATTTTGACAAATCAAAGATTTTCCCCCTTAAACTAATAGTCATATCTTATGTCGTCTTAGTGCATCGGGCCATCACAATTTTCACTTTTCTTTATGGCAACTCATATTTAGAACATGAAATTGGGTTGTATGTCATACATAAGAAAGTAGTTTTAATCACTATCCTTCGAAATATCACAAACAACCTCTTTTCACCAGCAAGATTTTAAGCTTACTCTGCAAAACAATTCAAAGTTTGAGGCTAAGTTTGGCAGTAGAGTGATTTTAAAAAGGTTGTGGTGGATGAGTGGCCAACATATATGCAAATCATCGTCAAGTAATGCACTCAACAACTAAGTTAGATGGGAAATGAACCCAAGCGTTCTCAATTACAATCATCAAAATGAACTCACCAATTTTAGGTTTTTCTTTGTTCAAATCTCCATTGACGTGGCTCTATATCACCTAGTTGATAGGTCAGGTTTCCACATAACTACACTATGGAAGTCAAGAGAAGGTACCTGAAAGAGAATAGTGGATGGCAATAATAGAATTGGAATTGCAATCTCCCTGAATAGTGGAAAGATTTGTTGAATTCTATTTCAAGCTTCTTCATACTGTGACACACAAAAATGAACGAGTTATTTCTCTTTATGCTTTATTTTTAATAAAAGATATTTTAATTATTTCAAGATTTATCATAATATTATTATCCATTCAAGTAAACAGTCACTATTTCTACACTTTCATCGCTTTGTTTTGTCAGACTAAGTAAATATGATTTAAAAAATATAAAACGTTCTAATTCTTGACACCTTCCCTCATTTCACCCAAGTATTCCAAATTCTATTTATCCAAGTAAACGAGGCCTAACTAAGAGTTTTAGCATAACTATTGAATATGCCAAATTGTTAGTAATTATAGTATACCATTTGAAGTACAAAAATAAATGTACACAATGCTATAGGTTATAAAATATCTACTAAATGACTCCATGATTATTGGCTATACTTCATATATTTTCTTGCAATCCTTATCTATTAATTGAAATTATATCTCAAAAAATATTTAAGATATTTCCTAGGCATATTGGGCATGTTTCTTGATTGTTAATTTGCTCACGTAGAAAATATATATGCTTAAGCAATCAATATAATTGTGATGCGGCATGGGATATTGAAGTCTTGATCTTGAATCCAAATATCCAAAATGCCCCTGTTTTTGATCTAGATCTCGAATTAGATCACACTCCAAAAAAATATATTGGATCTCTAACCTGACCACAAGAGCACACACTAGGCTAGCTAAGATCGTTCTCAGCTAAAGCCTCGATGCTTAAGTTAGTATATGGTTGAGGTGATGTGATAAGAACTTGCACACAAGAATATGAACTCAAGAGAGAAGCAATCAAGATTACATGACCTATTACTATGCAATTTATCCTTTATAGAGGCGATGGCTGGTGATTTATCATTTCCTGCATGGGTCGGTTGCTTTGATCTAAAAGCTTTCATTGTTCTAATATTTGGGCCTTCGTTGGGTTCAATTTAGGTTAATTTGGATTAGTTTGTGGTCTAATAAAAATGCATAGATCTTTATCTTGTTTGGGCACTTTATTATATTTCAAAGGCAAATCTATTTTTTTATAATTTATTTATTAAATGTCCATATCATTAACTCCTTTATTTTTCAAGTGTTAATTTGTCTCTCTACTTTAGAGAATGAACCTATACACTAGCGAAAGTAGCCTTTGATCTTCCTTGGTGATTCGATTAAATGTTGGCTTAAACCCTAAACGTTCATCTTACGTCAGTAAATGAGCTGCCATTCCCTTCTATCTATAAATACTCAATTGACACCGCCATAACTGCATCCCTTATTCGATTTCTATCCACTCCGGTCCAGAGTATTTTTCCTGATTCCACATGATCTCACATAGAATGTTGGTCAAAGCTCTCATGCGTGCCTTCAATTTCACTTTCATTTTGGTTCCCATCCTATATCATTTTCTTCGGAAGGACACCATGAATTCAAGCTTGAGCTCTTCTTCTAGCAAGACTCCTAACCTTAGTTAATTAGAATTGAGTGAAAGTAGTTCTACTTCCACCAATTTGGAAGATGTCACATTCCTCAGACATTCTCTTCCAATTTCTCATCCGACCTCGACAACCAATGACCCCAAACTCTAGATTTATCTCCTGCTACTCTTGCTGAGGACACGTATTCTATTGAGGATCTGGTTATTAATCTTGATACTCAAGAATATCTCTTTACCACTTCTCCCTAGTGGTCATAGTCCCTTATCTTGGAGCTCTTGAAGTTTCAAATGTCAGATTAAAGTTTTTCATTCTTTCCAATTATGAAATAATCTTCCCTAAATAAATTAGATAGGATACACCTTTCACTCGAAGGGTGTGCAACATTTCATATCGCTATGCTTGAAGGGGGTCTTAAATTTTCTTTTCCCAAACCCATATAAAATATTTTGATTCGTCTTGACATCTGTCTAGCTTAACTAGTTCCAAATGTAACTTAACTAGTTCCAAATGTAATAAGGCACATACTTTACTTTTACGTTTTGATGGTTTATTTTGGTATTGATTTGTCTTTTGAACATTTTGGGCTTTGTACGCTTTGTACTCAATAATGACCTTGGTGAGAATGAGAAGCATGGAATTTATTACACAATCACCAGACTTATGTGCAAATTTCTTACTAGGGTGCCACCTCATTAGTTCATGGAAAAAATAGTTCCTTTTTCATTCATACTTCTATAAGCCATCTGTGATGATTTAGATTGAAGTGGCGGCACAATAAACCTAAACCCTCAAGATCAAGTAAGATTATCTAGGGGAAAGGTCTTGTGGACCTTTTGACTAATTCCTGTGTAAAGCTGGTAAGCTCTTGATGGAAGAAGTGCTCAAGATTGTTGGCCTTACCTTAGCCAACATTCGAGTTCATAAAACTCTTAATGACTGTTCTTACAATTGTTCTTTTCTTCAATTTTTCACTCATTTACTTAGCATTTCTTCATAATATTCATCTAATATAGTTTGCTCATGGCTAAACATCTGTGTGATAAATAAAATAAAAGTTTAAAAAGAAGCACTCCTAACAAAGGTCTAATCCTCTGGGCTCATGGTCATACCTTCATCTCCAGCTCATATCTCAATCTCTAGCCATCTTGTTAATGATCCTAAACCTAAGGTGGAAGTGGAACAACCCCATCTAGTGACTTGGCTCCACCTATCAAAACTTCATGAGTTATCAGGATTGAGAATGCCTTCTAAGTTCTGATCAAGTAATATCTTTCATCACAACGACTATTACTGAAGGGTCATCTAAGGACAAAGGGAATAATAGGAAGCACAGTTCTAAGGAAAAGGGCCACAAGCAATCTTTTTATACTACTGAAAAAACCTCCAATGAGAACGATTTTAGTGGTAACCATTCAAGTAAATGACCCTAATCCGAACCCCATGTGAGTTTAGCTTTACCTTACAAGATTGATAATATAGCTTATCATGAAGCTGTTCTTACAGAAGGACGTAACTGCTATAAGATCAATAATACCTAATTCCCTAAGGATTCATCTTATCCTGCCGCTCTAATCTCAAATTGGAAAATTTTAGACTAGATCTCAATTCTCAAGTCTCGTCTCATTGAGATTTGCTTTGAACTATACAAGAGGTGCTTGATGACCTAAGACTAAGCTATACTCGCCCCAGTCAACTTCACTAAGTTGGATGAAAATAGGGCTCATGCATGATGCATGTGTGTTATTATCCCTTATGCTAACTTTATAGGTTTAAGGTCCTTTAAGAGTTATTTCTATTTGTTGAAGGGAATTAATTATCTCCATCAATCATGCTACTGTGTTCTTATTGGAGACATCGATTCATGGCATGAGAAAAAAAGATATTAGAGATAAAGAAGGCCAAAGTAAAGCTTGAGGCAAGCCTGAAATCTACACAGGCTTTCATTTGAGCGAAGGTGCTCCCAAGGCTATGAGACCTTTGAGAAGTCTTTTGAATACCATGAGCTAATCAACTAGACTCAACTAGAAGGTGCCTATGCCTTTAAAAACTCTTGAACCTATGAGTCCTTAGTTGAGGAAAAAGTCTGATGATGCCTTTATGGGATTCCTAAAGTGCCAGTCTCAATTGACCAAGTTGAGGAGGGGGGGATCATTGAAAATTTAATCTAAAATTGCTAAAGCTGCTGGACCCCTTCAAGGATACTAACCTTAAGGATTATCCCACCATAGGTCCATCAAGTAAGGAAGAAAGACTAGAGGACGAGTTAATGTACCTGGCTCTTGAAGAGGACAACCATGTTGGTAAGGCCCAAGAGGATAAAGAAATTACCACTGAGGCAAAAGCTTATAAAGAAGACCTCAATTAGTGGGGTTTAGGTCTGTAGGATAATTTTTAATATGCATTGCATTGCTGTTTTTGGCTATCAACCCTTAGTTTTGATGTTTAGGTTGTAAGCTTGAATTCCATTTTGTAAGCACCTATAATCATCTATTGAAGTCCAAGGAACTCACTTTAATTTTTCTATTTTGTTTTCTCTTTTCTATGTTTACCAAGTGCTTGAGTTCATTTTCCATAATTGGGATTGGTTCATATCCTCATTAAGTGCTTTAAACTAAGGTCTCTTGTGGGTCAACTAGATCTTTTAGGTCTTATGGATCTTTTCTAGATGAATTAGTTTTGTTAAGATCTTTTATAAATTTTATGAGAACTTTGCCAGTTGAGCCCAAGTCTTTCTTAGTTAAGATCTTTCATAAATAGTATAAGATCTTCTATGGCTAAGATTTTGCATAGATTTTGTGAGATCTCTTTTAATTAAGATTTATGCAAAACGCCTTGGACAACACTTGATGGAGATCTTGCTCAAATCTTGTGAGATCTCTCTTAATTGAGATCTTATGCAGACTGCATGAGATCTCTCTTAATTGAGATCTTATGCAGATTGCATGAGATCTCACTTAATAGAGATCTTGCTTAGATATCTCCCATAATTAAGATCTTGTGTAGATCTTGTGAGATCTCCCATAGTTAAGATCTTTGTGTAGTTCTTGTGAGATCCCACTCGATGGAGATCTTGCTCAGATCTTATGAGATCTCCCATAGTTGATCTTATGCAAATCTTGTGAGATCTCATATAGTTGAGATCTTGTGTAGATCTTGAGAAATCTTACTCGATGGAGATCTTGCTCAAATTTTGTGAGAACTCTCACAATCAAGATCTTATGCAGATCGTGTGAGATCCACTTAATGGAGATTTTACTTAGATCTTATGAAATCTCCCACAGTTGAGATCTTTATGTAGGTCTTGTGAGATCTTGCTCAGATCTTGTGAGATCTCTCTTAGTTGAGATCTGGTGCAAATCTTGTGAGATCTCACTTGATGGAGATCTTACTCAAATCTTGTGCGATCTCCTATAGTTAGGATTTTGTGCAGATCGTGTGAGATCCCATTCAATGGAGATCTTGCTCAAATCTTTGGGATCTTATACAGATCATTTTAGATCTTTTTTATATCATTCCAAATCATTTGAGATCTTTTGGTGACTCTTCTTGATTGTATGTCTTTGTCAAATCATTTGAGATCTTTGTCAAATCCTTTTTCACCCTTGAATTGATTAATTTGAGCTCCTTTGAGATCACTCTAGGACCTTTCCATTTTGAGATCTTTCGTAGAGCCTTTTTCGGATAATATATGAGTTTGAGGTCTTAAGGTACTTGTTTTTTTTCTGTTTTCTGCTCACTTCATTAATTTTTGGTAGCTAAATTTATCTTACCATAAGAAAATAAAGAGAGATGTAAACAAATCCTCATGCCCTTATTGAGAGTGTCAAATAATTATCTCCATTACTTAGAATTTTAAACAAGAATGAAGGCATCAAAGTAATAGCTTAGATGCTTGAGCAATGCAAGTTCAATTTTCATATTTCAAACATAGAAGTTATTCAATTATACCTTCTTAGTGGAGACTTCTTCTGATCTCTTTTAGATCTCAACCTAAACTATCCCTGATCATTTTTAGGTCTTGAAGCATCCTTTATCCACTTGTGGTCCTTCATAGCATTTACCTCTTCCTCATCAATATAGCATTATGCCATCTCCATTAACTATTCTATAACTGTAGGCAGTTCCTTTGCTTATACTTGTGCTACTGGTCCTTTTAAGCCCACACATGAGTATACTCATAATCATGTTAATTCGCATACCTTGCACCTCAAGCATCTCATTGCTAAACCTGTTCATGACCTTGAAGAGTCTCACCCTCTCTTTGGCGTATGGTGAATAGGTATGTGATCGATCTCTTAGCTTTTTTCTTACTAGAGAATTGGTACAAAAACTTCCGTATGAGCTGCTCATATGGCATTATTATCCTTAAGACCTACCCTATGAACTATTCTTGTGCATGCCCGGTAAGAGTGGTTATAAACATCCTTACATTCATGGCACCGGACTGTCCGTACAAAATCATGATGCTTTTGAAATTTATGAAATATTCTTGTGGGTTTTTGTTTCCATCATACTTTTGTAGATCAAGTAATTTGAAGCTCATGGCTACTAATCCTGCCAATATTTCCAGAGAAAATGATTAGTTCTTCTTTTATAGTGCCGCCATCCCCTTTCTCTTGAGCTCATTTGTCTTTTTGCTCAACTGTTCTACCTGTTCACTAATCTCATTGACCTTATCTTTTGTCAGTAAAGACTAAGATCATCTATAGGTGGGATCATCCTTATTCAATGTTATTAGGCTCTTCTCGGAGGGTTCTTTTCTTTTATACACATTAGGTGAGTGAGTGGTCTCTATATTATCCTACTCATAATTTCATCTGAACTAGCCATTTCTTCATCCTTGGAGATCTTTAACCCTTGTACTCCTTCCACCAATGAGAGGCCAGACCTCCTGGCTTGACATAAAGAGTGATTCATTAGAGGTGGTAGTACTTATAAAGGAGCTAGTATCATCATTTGAGCTTTTCACTTGTGCTCCTCTTAGGACTTTCAATTCACATAAACACAATTTGTTCTAGATCGGCCTTCTTCAGTTGAATTACTTATCTCACATTAGGATCTTGGGTTGGTGTTCCTTGGCCCTGCTCTATAAGCAAGTTCTATGGTGCCATGCTTGTAGATGGTGTAAACGGGGTAGGCTAAATAGATAGACAGTGATATCGATGGTATGGGAATGGGAGTACAGTGTGCCCCGATGTTATTGCCATAACCAGTCGTTCGCGCTCTAGTTCACAAAGAATCAAGTCAGAGTTTCACAGACGATGCCATCTGATGTGGTAAGAGATCTTGAAGTTTTGATCTTGAACCTAAATATCCAAAATATCCTTGTTCTTGATCTCGACCTCAAACTGAATCACATTTCACACAAGTGTATTTGATCTTTGACCTGACCACAAGAGCATACATTGGGCTAGTTGAGATTGCCCTCAACTAAAGCCTTTCTATACTTAATTTAGTATGTGGCCGAGGTGATTTAATAAGAACTCACACACGAACATAAACTCAAGAGAGAAGCAATCAAGATTACAAGACTTATTACTGTGCAATTTTGCCTTTATATAGGTGCTGAATTATCCTATCCTATACGAATCCAAGTAGCAAGTTATCGTTCCTTTGATCTAAAATTCTTCAATGGTTCAAGATGTAAGCCTTGGTCAGGTTCAATTCGAGTTAGTTTGGGTTAACTCATGACCCAAGTAACAATGCATGGATCTTTATCCTATTTGGGCATCTTGCTGCATTTCATGGGAAAATTAGTCTTTTTATAATATATTCATTACATGTCCTCATAAAATTCACATGAGAACCATTAGGGGACCAAATAAAATGCATTTCATCTCCAGCCGCATGTAGATTTTACTTTTACAAAAATTTCTTTACTTCAAAATTTAAATCAAGATGAGACATGGCAGACGGTCAAAGGCCACAGCGGGACTACCACTTGGGGTGGGAATGGCTCAACCCACATGCATCATTTGATGAAAGTACTCTAGTCCAGTCACCTCCTCGAAGTGGCTTGCCAACCACGCTTTCCCTCCCTCAAAACAATGCTCCTCGCCAAATGCCCTTCCTGGGGCTTGCCTTGCCTTAACATCTAAATAAATAAAGGGTGGGCGCCGAAAAAGAAGCAACCCAGCCTCTTCAAGAAAGCTTTGCTTGGTAGGCGCTACCTACTCACTTGGACAATGCTCTGAACACGAAAGTGTGCAGTTTCGCTCCCTTATCCCATGCTGAGTCACAGGCAACGCCTCGAAAAGCACAAACGAGCAACATGCAGGGACACTTGCACGTGTGGTTCTGGCCGGGGACCCCGGCATACTATACTAATATGTGTAGGTCCCCATAATTCGAGTGAGAGCGAGAACTATGAATTTCTTAAGAGAAGAGAGATGGGATCCTAGCTACGAGTCAGCCCCTCCGATGCCGAATGATCTACTTGCTTTGAGTTCATGATTCGGTTGGTGTTCAGTGTACCGGGTACAAAAAAAGAAAAAAGAAAGATTAAAAAATAATATGGAATATATCAAGAATTACTTAAGATGGTAAAAGAATATAATATTATCTACAATAGGATAGAAACCTATTACCCATGTGGTTCATGGGTTGAACTGCGAATATTTCAATACTCTGTGCTCGCTGACCATTATGGGCTTTGAATTGGCCTTGAATTATTATGAATGATATATTTACTTATTACTTATGGTTTGGGATGTTAGTTGATTGAGTATGGTTAGGCTCATCCAAATGCCAATTTTAGTGGGAGGGTTCATTCAAATTGGCCCAACAAAGAGAAAAGCAATTGTAGAAATAAATTTGAGCGGGCCTCCCACTTGTTGCTCCGGCAACCTGGGTTGGTCTTGGATAGAGTACCCTTGAATTCAAAGAAAGAGATATTTGCCATTTGAAGTGATATTTCACTTTACAGCTAACAAAAACCATCAAAACATCTAGAAATTTAATTATAAATTAGCCACCTTGAAGTTGTGAATAAAAATAAGAATGCTTGTACGACATTATAGGTCATACAAAGTAAAATAAAATTTTAAAACTTTTTATCAATTGTGATTCTAATTTCTGACATACAAACTTTCAATTAATGAACCTTTCCTACTTACTGCAAAACAAATCACATTGTATTATTAGGATGATTATTGTATGTTCTAGTTGTTAATTACTAGAAAACCAGAAATCATCATAAAGACTATGGATTGTATTGCAACAAAACCAGATCAAAACCACATCTATACTAAACTGAAAAAGGAGATCAATGTTGAATAAGATTATTTAGAGACTAAAAAATATGCCCGCACTCCCGTTGTGTCAATCTTTTTTTTTTAAAATTTGTACTAATACTTTCTTTGCATAGAATTAGATTTTACTAATATTATTAGGAGTTTGTTAGTATGTTCTGATAAATATAATATAAAACTTATATTCAGAATGCTATACCTAAAAATATAAATTAAATGAGCTTCAAAGTATATGTTTTTCTGAAATTCTCCATTTAAAAATTGAAAATAAAGAACAAGTGATGACAAAAAGCCATTATAAATTTTTGAACGATTGACAATTATGGAAGAATTGATTTATTAACTTATTCATCAAAATAATCATAAAGAAAGAAAAATTATTCTCTAAAAATCTATCAATTAAAGTAGAGATATCCAACCTTTTTCAGTAAAAAGAAAACATATATTGGAGCTATTACTCATAGAAATCTATATTTCTAACTAAAATGAAATGATAATTTAGAAAACAATATTTTTAATATAAGCTGATGTAAATGTAAATGTAAATGATTACTCCGCACACTTATTTTAATAAGTGAATACCTATCAAATATAAGAAATATACCTAAGCTGAACTTAGACCCTAGCTAGTCCCCCGAAGGAATAAATGCAACTAAATACTAACTTTATATATAAATTACGCCAAAAAAAGAAAAAATAATAATTACAATATTAAAAATAAATATAGTCAAGTATTCTGTGATAATAAATTATATATAAATAAAAGATCCATAAAAAAAGATTTTGTACATGCTATTAAATTAATAATTACCAAATTAAACATTTCAATATTGACTAATTGATAATCAATATATCTAGCTAGGGTGAATATCATGACACATTACATATAAAATTTAATATGAGTTTCCAATTTAATATAATATGTATGGGCATTTTCCATAAGTAAAGGGCGATCTTTCGATTTATATTAATAGTTTAAGGAATTTATCAATTATTGCAATTTAAAATAACCATACATGTGCATTAAATGTGTATTTTTCTAATTTACTTAAAAATCTCAAACTTGTAAATGGGCTCATAAATTGATACTTTC
>JACGDI010001352.1:298042-331449 GCA_014898725.1 Jacaranda copaia
ATTAAGATCTTAATATTTATATTATATTATATAATAAATAATGCTATCTTCTTCTCGAAGTCAATTTCCTTTAAAATTTTCTACTGTTTTTACCATCCTTTTGCTTTATATTACACAGTAGTTAAGCCCAATTATTTAATATTACGTGTGGTTGAGCTTATGTAACGTATTTAAGAAAATTATTGCATCACATCCACTAATCATTGTTTTGGAGATTTTAAGTTTCCATAAATGGTAATTAGGGGGTGGGAGGGGATTAAACTTAATGGTTTTGTTTTGTTGTCATCATCAGCTTCAGCTTATGGGGCTGGAAAAGACATAAGAGAATTAATTAGTTTCAGTTGTGATTTAACTAACACTTATAAGATCTCCATGTGGTTGTGTTCCCTAACAGTACTGTAATGGTCCAGCTTAATAGGATGTATTAAGGGTCATCTCAAGTGGACCACTAATCAAAGTCTCTCTATTACAACATTCCCCACGAGTAATGTGCCATGTTTCCATAGATTAACACTCTTCTTTAATTTAGTTTATTTTTTAATTTTTTTTTACCAATTATGTAATAATTAGATCATGACCGCAAAAGTAAGTAAATTCCAAGAAATTTCGGAGGTTGTACAATTAGAAATTAGAAATTATTGGAAGAAAGTTGTTCAGTTTGGTAATGAAAAGCCTTTTCCTAGTATTAAAACAAGACTGAATTTCGCTTTTAATTAACAATTGCAAACGTGCCGTCACTTTATATAAAATGTCAATTAAAAATTCAATAAGCTAAATTAAACCCTTAAAACACGATATTGAAACCAAATTAATTTATGATATTGCTACTTGTTATGAGAAAGCATCAAAATTTGCACACACAATCACTAAAAGATAAGAGAGAAATTGGAAACTAGACGCAAGAATTTAATGTGGTTTGATTATAAATGCCTACATCTATAGGGAAAATTTTCACTGCAAAAAAGAAAGGTATACAAATTGATATCCCTTGCAAAACTCGCTCTTTCTGTAAAATCTTATCTAGTTCAAATGGACTTAAAAAGATATAAAATATTCAACTGGTCTTGGGTTCGAAGCCTGACACTAACCTCTTTCTTATTCAATTTGGGTTGCATTGTAAGTTTTGTGGATTGAGTTGGATCCAGTACTATACCTGTAGTTCCACATATATACTTATTCTAGGGCATCGTATAGTTATATATGCTGTCCTTGGCAACTTTCATCATTTTCACTAATTTAAAATTCAAATAACTACAATAATTAAAAACAAGCACTGTACAAACAAAATGATTTTCCAGAATTCATTAGAAGCACTAATTAAATATGTATGTTGGTCAATAAATAAATTCCATTGCCTGTACATATATTTATAGCTTGTCCATTTGTTCTATGTATGTACAAATAGTTAGCTACCTCAAATAAATGCAACAAATAGACAGAAAAAAAGGCTATATTAATTTTTTTCCTTCCTATGACTAAAGGCATCATCAGAATTTATTTTAGGTAATTATTGAAATAACTTCAACTCCTCACAATTTTTTTTTAAAAAAGAAAAGAAAAGGAAAAAGAAAACAAAAAGTATGATTTTGTATTGATTTTCCTTGTGGAATAAGTATGAATTAGTGCGGAGGACACAAACTCAGCCTTAAACTTTATACGTTGTGTCTTAATCGTTTGTCAAAAAGTCTTGAGATTCTTCTCTAAAACAACCTCTTCTGCTGGAGAGGACTGGACATGGAATACATAATCCCATTATTTGAGGCATTATTGCCCGTTCTTATCAGTTAGTGTCCTACTTAGTTGTAAGAAGGCCTTGGATTAAATGAATTTGAGATAATCAAATAAAGGGCACTTACATGTGTTCAAAGACACATGGATTATGTCCCCTTTGATTTCAATAAAAACAATCGATTATTATCTTCTTAATAATTAATTTTTTTTATTATCTTAAATAGCATAATTATCACGTCATCCACCCCACTTTAAGACGGTGTAAACCACCCAAAATTGTGATTATTATAAATAAGTATTATTGATAGAATATGCTGGATTATGTCCGGGTCGATAATCTTTATGCTTTTTCCTTGCTGGTCCCATATCTTAATCTCAAAGGACAATTCATGTGACCAAGTTTCATTAGCCCAAAAATGATTCATTCACTCAACAAACAAGTAATTCTTCAGTGTACTTAAATTAGGATGGGAAAATCTTCGAATGAGAAGTAAATTAATATAGTGTGTTCATGTTCATGATAGCTGATAGTTCAAAACGTCCACACCTAGCTTGTTGGCCACTTATAAATAGCTAAATACACTAAAAAATATATATAATACTAGTGACGGACGAGTAAGGGATATTATAAAAATTGTTAATAGTTTGATGTATTGAGTGATAATAATCTTTAATTTGTCACCAATAATTTTTTTAGGTAACTACAATTTTTAATTTTTTAACATGATATATATATATATATATATTCTTTTAGACACGTACACATACCAAAGATTCGTTAGAGGTCAAACCACAAACCTCAATTTTGTATGTGTAATGGCGATGCCGTTAAAGTTGATTTGTTGCTTGGCTACAATAATTTTTATTTTGTCACATGGCATAATAGTAATAATTAAGAACTAATATTTTAAGTTGTCATCATTTTGACAATTAGTAATATATTTATAGTGATAACTTAATGATAATAAAAATTATCAATATAATTTGTAATAAAAATTTTATTGTCACTAGATTTTCACTATAGGCGCATCACTAATTTTTAAGGTAACAAGTTAAATACTATGTTTGTTGCTGTTAAATTTGAAAAAATTATTAAGAAGTTAAAATAAAAATTTTTGCCACCTATTCTATACACACACATACAATTAGTAACAACTTTTACATTGCTGGTGCTTACTATATTTTATCACTAATTTTTCTCTCTCTTGAGTGATAATCAAACCTAATTGATTAAGTTGTTCTTTCGACCAATTAATTTTAAAAGAAAAATGGAAAGATGGGGCTTCATTTTTGAAGCATTAGGTCGAGTTGAAATTTTACTATTAAATTGATAAAAAATAATCAATTATGCATACAGCATACTTTTTATCATTTCAAAAATGTCAATTATAAGCTTTGGATAATATTTTCAAAAATGAAACATGCAACCATATTTGCAATTTTTGATTAGAAGGTGAAACTAGCAGATATAATATGTGTGCGTGTGTGTGTTTTTCTCTTGATGAAATTGTAGTCGATGACTTGATGCTGTCTTACAAAATTTAGCTGAGGAAATTAAGAGGTCATAGGCCCATTGCCTGCCTGTGCATATTGGTGAGAACAATTAAGTTGTTATAGGGATGTGTTGGACTTTGGACTTGGGAATCAAGACGACTTTTCATTATTGATAAGGAATAAAATGTCAGAAAGAAACACAATCATATATGATAAGGAATTGTTACAGGGAACTCAGAACATCATGTGTTGGACTTGGGAATTATGACGACTTTTGATTATTGATAATGAATAAAATGTGACAGAAAACAACGATCATATTATTCAGCATTAGGGTGCAATTGAATCAAATTAAGTCAAAATTTGAGAAAAATTATCGAGTCGGAGCTTGAACTCAAGCTCAATTGACCCATAAATTTTAAAATCAAGCTCAACTCAATAAAAGTTTGAGCTTAGTTCTATAAAACTCGAATTGTCAACTAAGTTGCATACAATTGCAAGCTAAAATTTTAACTTTGAGCTCGAATTGTTGAGTAAGTAGCAAACAATTGTAGACACGAACTTGAACTCGAGTTGAGCTTAAGCTCAAAATTAAAAAAAAAATAGTAATATATTTTTATTAATAAAATAAAAAATATTTAATTATATATTGACTTATGAGCCTTAAGCCTAGACACAAACATCTCGAGATCAATTCAAAATAGAGCTCAAGATTGATTCAACCAGACTTGAGCTCGAGCTATCTTGAGTTTGAGTTGAACTAATTCAAGCTTGGCTCATGAGACTCGTGAACCCGCTCGACTCGTTTGTACCTCCTAGTTGCATGGTACATTTGATAAGTGTGTTTTAATTTGAATATATCTATGTAACATGAAAATATTTATTTATTCTTATATTTACACAATTCTTGAAATTTAGTTACTTGAATCCATTGTATAAGCTAACACATCTGAAAAAAAAAAAACAAAAGAACAAAGAAATATATAGTCAATTTGGTTATTATATTAAAAAAATATCAAGTAATTAATTTAACAGTCTCACACTTTAAAAATAATACAAATGCATTCATGTAATTCTTTTTTGACTAAATTGGTTACACTATTATTACATGACGAATATTTACTATCAACAATCTTAATTGTCAATCAACTATATTATAAACTGTAATAATTATCAATCAACAAACAGTTATCAAATTCAAAGCATGATGATCTTGGAGTTTCAATATCACTACTTAAGCTAAACTTCATATAATAAACAATATGTGTTATGACGAGCGTAAAGGTCGCTGATGTGGTAAATATTTTTTGAATTCCTCCAACGAAAAATGTAACGTATTTAGCTATTAAGAACTAAAACTGTTGAGAAAAATATAACATCAACATATTGATTAAAAAGAATCGGCTCAATTTGAGTAGACCGAACTATTTCACTGGATTTATGTATATGCCCTACTTAAAATAAATAAGTATAACTCAGACTTTAAAATCTTGTAATCTTCCACATACATATGGATCCAATGTTAAAGAATATACATTTTACCTAATTTAATTCTAAAAGTTAGCTTTAGAAGTGAGGATTGCTCAATATCATATATAAAAATTACAATTCATTTATTTTATTGATGTGAGGCACTAATACATGCCACGCATGCCTAGGAATGAACATTCGAAGTATGAAAAAATATGATATGGGTGGTGGCCCAACAAAAATATTGGGTAGTTAATATTGAGAATAAGTAGCTCCAATACCATGTTACAGAATAGACCTCAGGCCTAACTCAACTCCAAAAGCTAACTCTAGAGGTAATGATTGCTCAAAACCATATATAAAGACTACAACTTGTTTATTTTACTAATGTGGAATACTAACATCCAATTTCATAGAAGTCTTAGGATACGATCACTTGGTGAAATGGGACATAATACGATGGACAAAATTGATAGATAAAGTTAAAGATCAAGATAATTTTGCATATTTGGAAAATATATTTATTTTATGAGACAAGATAAATGACAAAAGTAGATAATTTTATTAATTGTTTATTTGAATAGGGGATAAAATAGGGATAAATATTGAAATGACTAAAGTATCCTTCACAAATAAAAAAGGAAGAGAAATACACATTTAATTTTTACTTCAATACTATTTCAAAATGATCCTCGTTAACTGAACATACGTGGCAGAGGAGGCAACTTTTTTTTTACACTATGACGCAAACACGTCAATGCTTGTTGAACTTTCAATGCCTATTCGTGGGTGCGACATATATATATATATATATATATATTTGTCGCTACATTATGCTGCCGGATTGATGTGATGTATCACATCAAATTAATTGCATGTAACATCCCAAATTTTAATAATTTCACATTGAGATCAATTCTTTTTCATGGACCTAGACCCCCACAAAGTAGAAATGAATTTAAATGGAATGTAAAATCATGTATCACCGGAACCTAGAAAGCAAAGATGCACTTAATAGATGAATGCATGGATCATGATGTCGGGCTGTAATTAATTGGGAAGTTGAAGTGTTCATCCAAAAGAGTTGTTGTTTTAAAAAATCCAAAAAAGAAAAAGGCCCTTGAAAATTATGAACCAAAGAATTATATAGAGATATTGTTAAATAGTGATTGAGTTCAGCAACAGATATCCTTAATCAGTTAATATCGGTCCTATACATAAATGGTTGAGATCTAGTCAAAAATAAAAATTTAATTTAAAACCCAAGAAATCGATTGAGACCAGCGGGAGAGAGTACAGAAGAAAAGTTTGGAAGATAAAGTTAAGAATTGGCAAAAAAGAGGTCGGGGTTATTTTTTTAAACAAAAACGGCAAATATCAATTCCATACCTTTATCCCATGTTTTAAAAATCAGTAGAATTTAAAATCGGTCAAAACTGGTTCACTTGTTCTTTTTTTTTTTAATGTAATGGTAGTTATATGTGAATGCTTATATTTAATTTGTTATTTTATTTTATTTAATCTCTCTTAAATTATGTTGAATATTTAGTGCAGAAGAATGTATTTTTACTTTAAGTTAAAGTAAGAAACAAATAATTACTTAAATCAATATAAAACATTATGTTTTATTTATTTATAGTTGATAAATTGTGAAATAGTATTATTTTTTGAAAAAATGTACTTAAAATTAAGTAAGTTGAATTTTTTTTCAAATAATATTCTTTTTATATCAATTGAAGTTTTTGTTTTTTTTGTAATATTAAAATATTATATATATTTATAAAATTAAATATAAATATTACGTTATTATGACGTCATACCGGTTGAACCAGTAATCAATAAAGTCACCGATTCATTATCCAATCCAATTTTGAAAACATTGCCTTTATCCAATTGTGATGTTCGTATCATCATCAAGTGAGCTTTGTGGATAGTATCAACAGTGCAGGTCTTTTAGTTGAACTCTGTCATTCAACTAGTAATTGAATTAAAAATGATTAAAGAAAAAAATAGTTTAAATAGTAACATAGTAAAATAACCCAAGAAAAAAAAATGCAAAGCCTAAATATCTAAATATTAGATTTAATGTCCACCAAAAAAAATTATCCTCATGGCTGAATTGCTATGTTAAATAATAAATACAAATGTACTTGTTAGATTTCCACATCGGTTAAGTAAATGAGTAGCGGTATTTATATATAGTTTTGGATAATTCTCACATTTTAAATTAATTTTATACGGGAGTTAGACACAAGGTTTATTTTTTAAATGATATTAGAGCTACTTAGTCCTAATATTAGGCTACTCAGAGTTGTAGAACTATTCATTTTATATCATTCTAAACTCCAAATGTTCATTCTTGGACATACGCGTGGTGTGTTAGATTCCCAATAGAAATGACAAAATAATCCTAAACTTCAAGATTAGGTATGGGAAGAGGCCAGGCTATTCATGAGGGACCTATAACCTAACCTACTTATAGCTTACCTTGGCCCAGTCTTTTTAATAAAAAGAGCAGGTCAAAGTTTAAAAAGTAGCCTTTTTAACTAAATAGGTCAAACTTAAACTCTTCTAAAAGTTTGCATAGCTTAACAGGTCAATCCTTTTATCCTTTTCCACATAAAAAGTATAATAATAGTAATATAATCTTAAATGACTAATTGTATTTGATTTTTTTAATTAGTTCTTAATGAAATCTATTATGTTATTTAGTATTATTTTTTTGTTGAAATAATACTATTTTATACTTCAATTTGAACTTTTATAATTATGCATTTGTTATTTATCATTTTGATTATTTCTTATCAAAGTTTATTACAAGTTTGAACATAATAAAATTTTAAATTTATGTGGTGTTTAAATTTAATTGAAACTTTAGTAGAAAATAAACTTTTAGATAAACTTTTAGGTCAGGCTAAGAATTTAGAATTTATTAAAAAGGCTAGACCTAACCTTAAAACAAAAGGCTATCATGGATAAAAGCTAGACTTAGGCTTATCATTTGTATAATAGGTATGGCCTATTTAAGTTAAAGTCTAACTTAGCCTAGCTTATTTCCATGCCTATTCGGGATCCTTGAATTCGGATCCTCAAATTTGAGGAATTTTCCCCATGGGGATGGAGATGAAAATACCCCCGAGACTAATTCGGGGATAGGGATGGGGATTATATTGCCCACCCCATGGTACCCCCATCCCCATCAAATAATTATAATTCCCTTAATTATATTTATATATATCGAATATTTTGATTATTTTAATAATTTATCTAAATTATAAGAATCAATGAATCATAAAGTATAAATAATAAATAATATATAATTTACACTACCAAAAAAAATATAATACTAATGACAAAATAAAAGTTATCACTAATAACATACATTGAGTGGTAATAACTTTTATCTTGTCACTAATAATAATTTTTAAGTGACAAAATTTTTTATCTTGTCACAACATGATTCAATAGTGATAAAAATTAATATTTTAACTTATCACTATTAATAATTAGTGATACTATTATAGTGACAATAAAAATTGTCTCTCTAATTTGTAACAAAATTTTTATTGTTACTATAAGTGTGTTGCTAATTGTCTATAGGGACAACGTTAACATTATTCTTATCATTATTTAGTTTGTAAAAATCATTAAAGTGACAAATTTAAATTTTGTCACCTATTATATATATATATATAATTAGTGACAACTTTTGTATTGTCACTTAATATTTTGTCACTAATTTATCTTTTTTTTTGTAGTGTCAAATCTAATTTTTATTCATAAATTTGGGATAAGTTGGTAATGTATACTATTTTGGGGGTTCCTTATGAGTTCCCATGGAGATCCAAAAAATGGGGACAGAGGGCAAAATTTTCCCACAACGGGGATTGGGAACAAGAACAGGGGACAGGGTGGGGTTTGGGGACGAGGGAGTAGCTCCCCACCCATCCCTGCAGGTGTCATCCCTAATTTTCACATTGATCAAGTAAATGAGTACTGATCTCGATATATAATTTTATTAATCATTACCTCTCTAACTAACTTTGAGGTAAGTTAGGTTTAATGTTTATTTTTTGACACTGTTGACTTAAATCATTGAGAGTTTTGGTTGAGTTTCTAATCTTTTTGAAAGCTGAATGGTGTTGTGTTGCAATGCTTTTACAAAATACTAGGAAGATGCCATGCTTATAACTCTAAAATTTAATAAAATTCCGCAAATGACGAATAATAAAAGAAAATCCGATGAATTTTTCACTAATGTATATAACTCTATTCAAAAATAAAATAATATGAAAATAGTTAAAATTCATAAATAGAAATAACAACAGTTAATAGATAAGAATCTGTTAAAACACGTTGAAGCTAGGAAACAAATGACGACCACTCTGACCATATCACTTCGAAGACTCGATTTTAAAGAGAAGGACCAAAAAAAAAAAAAAAAGAGAGAGAGAGAGAGAGAAGAGAGAGGAGGAAATCACTGTAGTAATTAAAACTAAAAAGGGCTAGATTGTTTGGTCAAAATCCAGAAGCAATAATAGATAAATCCGGCCTTGAGTCATTTTCCCTTCGGCAAAGGAGTCAACTTTTACCATCTCCATGTCAAAATTATGGATTCATTAGTGTATTTGATCAGCCAACTTAACTTAATTATTTTTCTAACTGTAATTAAAAAATTGAGCATTTCTTTTTCAGTTTAGTTAATTAACATGAAATAGTATAGCAAATAGTGATATTTGCGATCTTAGGTTTTATATATTGTCAAAAATACCAAAAAAATAATAAACAGTTTGTCTTTGAATAACAAAAAGTGAAAAATAAAACTAATCTTTCGTCTTTGCTGAGAAAATTTTCAATTGTCAAAACACGAGGTAGGTGTCAAATTAAATAAAAGTATAAAACCAAAGACGTGCGACAAGGTGGAGTTAAAAATCAATTACTAATGTCTAATAAGAACCATTTATATGTTATAGCTATAATTTTAGAGTCGTGGCATAGTTTAGGCCAACAACTTGCAGTTGATTACTATGTTATCTTGAACAAACATAACTCAATTGTGTACTCCCACTATAAAAGATAAAAATTAGTTAAAAAAAAGTGCTAAGGTAAAAATTATCACTATTAACATATATTAAATGATAATAATTTTTTTTTATAATTAATAATATTTTTTAAATAATAAAAGTTTTTATTTGATCTCAAGATGATTTAATATAGTGATAAGAACTAATATTTTAAGTTGTTATCATTAATAATTAATGACACAACGAATAAGGCAATTCATTGTCTTACCAGGGCCTTTATTTATTTGCTTGAACCTATTGTGTTAGAAGAGGATTTTCCTACATACTTGACCGATGTAATTTTGTTTGATTTGCAATGAATTATTGTTTTAGTGTAAAAAAGAAAAAAAAAAAAGAAAAAAAATGACACACCTATCTATGGTGACAACCTAGTAGTTATTTTTATATCACTAAATTTTCACCATAGAGATGTTATTAATCGCCAATGGTGAAAATTTAAACATTATTCTTGGTACTATTAAGTTTGTAAAAATTATTAAGACAACAACACAAATTTTTTTATCACTTAATATATATATATATATATATATGTGTGTGTGTGTGTGTGTGTGTCTATAATTAGTTACAATTTTTGCATTGTCAGTTACTATTTTATTGCTAACTTTTCTTTTTCTTGTAGTGTACATTTGCAACTTTTTTATCGTGGATAATAAAAATGGACAGATTAACATATTATTTTCGATACTGGCTAGAACGAGGAGGCCTTGATGGCAACATGTTGGCCAGACAATGCTTGAGTCCTTAACCAAACATAATCCTTAATTCTGGCGAAACCAATTGCTGAATGGGAACTAAATATATGATATTCTACCGACAGCGAAGAAAACAATCTAATGCTAAGATATATAACTACAAATAAATAAATTACCTTTGTTGAGTTAGAAATCGCAACGAGAATGTTACCACACGCATGCATAAATATAATACGGACAAAAGTGTTCATCTTACTATAGGTATTAATTGAAAGTTATATGGTGGAATAGCCGAACAAGAGTAACATTATTTGTATAAAAATTATGAATATTATTAGTGAATTCCCTTGCTGCAATACTTAATTGAATTGAACTCATTGATAGTCATTATATTGATCCTACTGTGATACATAAATCGAGTTCATTTGTAGTATCAGTACTAAATCTCATATAATCTTCTAAAACAACAATAAATGCTGCGGACTTAATATATGCGATCAACTTTTAGGAAATTTTTTTATAAAAATAAAATATTTTTTCTTTTTATCAACAAACACTTATGTTGGTTCCATTTTTTCATTTCGTAATTTTCTTCATTGCGCGTGTAACAAATTGATATTTAATGCATAATACTTCAAATTTCTACCAAAAAATATTTTATTTCAACATCAAACAATCATCTGTAAGAAACCCTACCACAGCAGCCCTCCAAATGCTGGAAAAAAGTAAAAAAAAAAAAAAAAAAAAGGCAAATAAGAAAAAAGGAAAAAGAAAAAGAAAAAATAAAAAAACTGGAGCTAACAAATATTAACTCCTATTCGAATGGGGAAATTCATGAATTGAGCCAGACATGTACAAGACCAGATGCATATATGGCCTATGCTAAATTAATATTTTTGTGGATAAAGATGCATCTGCCTTTTGCTGTCTATTTGGGTACGGATTACATCACTGTACTGGGGACTGGGGAGTCGGTGCAGGGAAAAATTGACCTGATGATTGGAATAATTGGCCTCACAATAGCCAGCTACAACTAAGTCCACTCACAAATTATAGCCACATCCTGATAGAGACCTCCATATTCATTGCAATAATTTTACGTCAATTTTGTGTTTTTCGCAGCACATGTTATCTCATTTCTAGTACAGGCAGCATTTGCAAAACGCTAAAGCAATGGCTCCCTCCCTCCCTCCCTCACACGACCAATCGAAATTTCCAGCCGCCACCCGGCCGGCCCCCGATACGCACGCTCACAATAAATTAATTAATTATTAATTATTTACCAAACATAAACATTTTTCTCTTCTGTTCGATTTAATTTAAGGAAATTCCCCAAAAAAGAAATCTGATGGAATTAATATTTTAGTGCATGCAGGCATGATTTAGTTTTTTTTTTTAATTGTTTTTGTTTTTAAAAAATTACAATAACAAAATTAATGAAAATGAATATATATTTATATGCATGGGTTGTCAAGATATATATATATATATATATAGCTATTCATTTTTTGTTTTTTTATTTTGTTGAGCCTTGTTTGGGCTGTGCATTAATTGTGCTAACTTTCTTATTGCTTAATAACAAAGTGGACCGACCGACACAGAGTGATATCAGTTGTTCTTCGCCTCATCAAGAGCCCCACAATCCTTTTCTTTATGTAATCTCTATTTATTGTCCGTATAAGTTTTCGCGATTCTGTTTTCTGAGTACTAATAAAATAAGGGACCACAACTCCTAATATCATTAACTTCATGTAGCAGAATTATTCATTCTCACTTGATGAATCCAGCACATCAAACTTGTTATAGAAATTAATACTTACTATGTGTAAAGTTAGAAAATGAAACACACACACACACACACACACATGTATATATTGGAAGTGATCTCTTATATTGTGCTTTTGTGGTCCATATATCTGTCTAAATATTGTGTTCAATTAGGGCCTTGCGTGCTTTTGTAATAATTTGGATTTCGTAAGCTAGTTTGGTGTAGGGTATATTATATGTTGATCTCTAATCATAATGTTTTTGCCATTTTTCATAAATATCTCTGTAGTTATTAGAAACATTGTAAATTTTGTGGAAGAAAAGAATTTAAGGTTTTTCTTTGAGTTCTCCCTATTCATTTCCAAGGCAAAATTCTATATTTGATTGTATTTATCATCTCAATTAAAAATCTACATCACGAAATATATATATATATATATATGTTATTTTGGAAATAATTACCATTCTACTTATGTAGAAAGTATATGATAAAAGTTCGATGATTATGAAATATTCAAACTAGGGTGAAAGTTTAGCGGCCAAAGTGAAAGTTTAAAAGAAATTTGATTTCAGCTCGTCTTGGTTGTTGGGATGCAATTATGGACAAATAGAGGGCTAGTTAACAAAAGTAACAACCACCTCAATCGACTTTTTAGCCTTTATTTTTTCCTAAACAAAGTCAACCTAGAATTTTGAATGTCATTTTCATCTTTGCCACAATAAGTTATTCTTGTGCATGGGCATATTAATTACTAGTACAAATAGATTGGATTTGCGAATGAGCAAGTAGCTACTTTGTTGCATGCTCTACTTGCTCATATGCACATCGATCTTAGAAGAAGTCTTTGAACTTCTAAAATACATCCAACTCCGCCAATTTTCTCCCATGTTGATTTTACTTTTTCCTTTTTCAACAACTTGTGGGTGCATTTCTTGTCGATGTCTATTGCAATTGAACATTAAGACCTTTCTCCATTTATCTAGTTGGTTTGTCATCTTCTTGTTTTATTTGTTTTTAACTCTAACTATTAATTTCTTGTTTTATTTGTTTTTAAGTCTCATGTTTTTATAACTCTTCGCCGTTTTCATCATTTCTTGCCATTTGTAGCTTAAATTTTAAGGCATACTCAACAATTCTCCATCTAGACTTGAAATTCTCCATCTATCATCTTTGTCTCCTCCAAAGGGGCTATTATTTGAGTTTTCAAATATTTATCAAATCCAAGCAATACTCAAATTTGATTATCGGAACAGTCTTAGTCAACATATCTGCTGGATTCTCCTTTGTCCTAATCTTATCAACTAAAATAATACCTTGAAACATCATATCCTGAACGAAGTGATATCTCACATTAATGTTCTTTGTTCTCTTATGAAATGCTTGATTTTTTGACAAGTGTATGGCACTTTAACTATTACAAAATATTGAAGTAAAATCAGAACTCGTACCCATATCATCAATCAGCCTCTTTAACCAAATGTCTTCTTTTATGCCTTTAGCTAAAGCCATGTACTTAACCACTATTGTGGACAATACAACAGATGACTGCAAAGTTGCCTTCCAACTAGCAGTACAACTTGAGACATAGAACACATAGCATGTCATAGACCTTTTACTGTCCAAATCTTCGGCATAAATTCGCATCCACATAGCCAACAATTCTAGCAATAAAATTCAATTGCCTATACTTCAAACATCTACTCGCAAAGTCTCTCAAATACTTCATAATCCATTCCACTGCTTGCCAATGTGTTTTTTCCGGCTTGTGCATGTACCCACTTACAACATTGACTACATGTGAAATATCCAGCCTAGTGTATACCTTGGCGTACATCAAACTACCAACTACACTAGCATATGGCATAGTTGACATGTGCTCCACATTCTCTTTAATACTCGGAGATAGATATGATAAGAGCCTAAAATGAGCTGCGGTAGCATACGAACTGACTTGGACTTATATATCCCAAAATGCTTAAGAACTTTGTCAATATATTTTTGTTGAGACAAGTATAACAATCTAGTGTGTTTGTCTCAGATGATCTTCATGCCTAATATCCTCTTCGCACTGCCAAAATTCTTCATCTTAAATTCTTCACTTAATTAAGCCTTTAAAATATTGATCTCAGATATATTTCTACAGGCAATCAACATATCATCAACATAAAGCAACAAACAAATGAGAAGACCATCATTACACTTCTTATGATATATACAACAATCATAGATGTTTCAGTACATCCAATCTTGGTGATAAATACATCAAACCTCTTACACTACTACCTGAGAGATTGCTTCAAGCCATATAAAGACCTCTTCAAAAAATATACTTGATTTTCCTTTTCGAAAATAGTGAATCCCTCTTGTCGACTTATATAAATTTCTTCCTTTAACTTATTATGCAGAAAAGCTATTTTCACATCTATTTGCTCAAGTTCTATATCAAATAAAGCTACCATGGCAAGTAACACATGAATGGAAGTATGCATTACAACTAGGGAGAATACCTCATGAAAGTCAACTCACTCTCTTTAAGTAAAACCCTTAGCAACCAATCATACCTTATAGCGAGTATCCTCAACGCCAGGAATCCCTTTTTTTTCTTTTATAGATCCATTTTCATTCTACATTCTTCTACCTTTTAGGTACATTAATCAGCTCCTATATGTTATTTTTGTGTAGAGACTCTATCTCTTCACTCATAGCAGTTACGCATCTATCATAATCTAGACGAGAAATGGCCTTTGTAGTGACTGAATCATCTCCCACAAACTCCTCGGCCAAACTTAAAGCAGAGGCAACCATATCTAAATATGTAAACCGTTGTGGTAGTTTGATTTGCCTCTTTTCTCTATCATGAGTTAAAAGATTATTTTGTAATGAATCAGTTTTCTGTTGTTGATTAGGTGACAATGAGTTCTCACTAGTTTCATCTACCACATTCTGTTTCCCTTTTGAAACTTGTGGATTGTTAATTTCTAACTATATCTTTTCCTTGACATTTTGCTGACTACTTTCACCCTGCTTCACCTTCTTCAATATTGGAGACTTATCGAATGTTATATCCTTGCTGATAATTAACATGGAGCCCTTGTCATAAGTACACCACAAATGATAATCCTCAATTCCATCCTCATAGTCCAGGAATATGCACTTTCTTGCTCTCAGCTCAAGCTTTCATTCGTAGATATGAGTATAGGATAGACACCCAAATATTCTCAAGTTTGAGTAATCAATAGGAGATCTTGACCAAACTTCCCTTGGTGTCTTTCAGTCCAAAGCAGTTAATAGTAAACTATTCACTAAATAGTAAGCAGTATTAATCCAAAAATCCTTAAACAATTTCGTGTTAAAAGCATGTATCTAACTCTCTCCAAAGTAGTTCTGTTCATCCATTTTGCAACTCTATTCTGTTGTAGTGCATGTGTATCTATGCAATGCTTCATAATCCCCTTCTTATTACAGAACTCCAGAAATTCCTTGTTGCAAAACTCCAATCTAATATTAGTCCTCAAGCATTTGATTCTCTTTCCAATCTATTTCTCGATTAAAATCTTTCACAAGTTGAAGTTGACAAATACCTTATCCTTATGCTTCAACATGTACACCCATACTTTCAATGAGAAGTCATCAATAACTGTGAGCATGTACCTAGCACCACCTTTTGAGAAAACTTGAGAAAGCCCCAAAGATCGAGTGAAGATAATCTAAGGTGCCCTTGGTCCTTTGAACTATGATGCTAAACTTCACCTTATGTTGTTTGCCAAGAATACATTGCTCACAAAAATCCAACTCCTTAGTATTTTCTCCATAGAGTAAACCCCATTTGCTCAATTTTGACATTTTCTTCACTCATATGCCCAAGCCACATATGTCGCAATCTCATAGCATCATTAAGTAATGAAGAAACTGCAGTAATACCAGAAACTATAGTACTCAATAATATGTAAAGACCATTCTTCTTGTCCCCTTTCATCAATAAAGCACTTTTGGAAACCCACAAAATGTCATCTCGAGCTTTATACTTAACCATTTTTATCCAGGGTACCAAGCAAAATTAAATTTTTCTTCAAACTAGAAACATGACGCACATCTGTTGGCGTCCTCACAATTTTGTTGTGCATTTTGTACTCATTGTGCAAATCCGTACAACTCTATAAGATGCATCATTTCCTATGAGTATTTTACCACCATTGTATTTTCTAATAAGTGGTGAACTAATCCTATCGTAGGCACATATGGTAGGAACATCCATTATCTAAAATTCACTCAAAACTCAGAAAGCTCTCAGTAACATTGAGATAAACACTCTATCAGATCATCACCAACAATTTCAACAATATCAGACTTTTTCATGTTTTGTATAATTTTGTCTCTAGTGCCTCTTTTCTCTATGCCTAAAGCATTTATCGTTTGATCTAGGCTTGCCTTATGACTTAGATCGGGCTCTACTCCCCATTTTATTCGATCTTCTCTTCACAACCAATCTTTGCCTACTTTCACTATCATTACTACCTAGGACATGCTTTCTCAATTCATTCAAATTCAATGAGGCCTTAACATCTTCTATTGGTATTATATCCCTTCCATACAGTAAAGTAGTACCCAAGTGCTCAAAGGATTTAGGCAGAGAATACAAAAAAATTAATGCTTGATCTTCATCCTTAATTTGTATATCTATACTAGCGAGATCCAGTATCACCTTATTGAAATATCAATAAGCTGAGTAATAGATGTACTTTCCTTCATTCTCAATGTGTATAATTGCTACTTCAAGTATAGCCAATTCTAAGGGACTTCATCATGTATAGACTCTCTAACTTTGACCACAATCCTGCTAGTATACTTTCTATGACGATCTCTCTCTGTATGTTATCTGCCAGTAATGACACCAAAATACCATAAGCCTTTGCCATAAATTCATCATTTTCCTCATATGAAAGCATCTTTGACAAGAAATCTCTGCCCTTTAACACTATCTACAAATGTTGTTGGTAAAAGAGGGCATAAACCTCCATCTTCTACAACCTAAAATCATTTTTTCCATTGAATTTCTCTACCTTGTATTTCATGACTAACATTTGGTCAATTTGGCTCTTGATATTAGTTTGTTGTGACCTAGAAAGGCTAAATAATAAAATTGAGAAATAAAAATAAAGTAATTCAATAAAAAGATAATAAGATTTATGTGGTTCGGCAATGTATCTAATCCATCTAACAAAGATATGAATTTATTGATTCCAAATCAAGTGCCAATACAAATTTAAGTCCCACAAATTTCACAAGAACACCAAACTCTTTTGTTCTAACCTCTGTTCTAAAAGAATTCTCTAAAATAGTTTAGAACTATATTTGATAGGGTTTATTCTAATCAATTTGGAAGAAAAAAAAGGTTTGTAAACTAAAAAATATTGCAAAATAGGCCATGGGCCTACATGTCACACAGGGGCACACAAGATTTGCGCCTAGTGCATGAAACCAACAATTCTGGCAAAGAGTTCACACCAGGGCACACAAAACTTGCATCTCAACACAAGATTCCAGTAAACCTTGCAACAGGGCATGCAGAACTTGTGCTTTAGCACAAGGTTCTAGTATGCTCTACGCTAGGGCACAGACTACTTGTGCCCTGGCGTACAACGTGGGTGGATTTTGCCTTATTCTGCACCTGGGTGTTGCCCCTTCACACCCGGTGCATGGCGTTCTACCCTTGCATGCTAGGGCGTGCTCCAACATTGTGTCTTGCTTGATTCCACACCGTTTCACACCTTTTCTTTGTTGTTTTCACTATTTCTCACCATTTATAGCTTACATTTCAAGGAAAACTCAACATCCTATTTTTTTTTGTTAAAGATCTCATTATAAATAGAAATTCTTTGCCAATCATTTCTATGTATGATCTTGATGGATTGATGCTTCATTAAGCACGCTTTAGCTATTACAACCCCTTATTATTTCATATACATGCACGCAAACAATTATCTAACAGCCAAAAAATGGGAAGGCTCCACCCTTTCCCACAAAGCCCATTTTCTAGATTCTATACTTAGTGCATGCTTGCTATTTATAAAGGCATGAAATTTCCATCTAACTGGATCATATAAATGAAAAAAAGCACACATACTTGAATACATGCAAAATATGAACAACTAAAGGTACAAACTAAGAGAAGCGATGGATATCAACTACTAAAGTACCTATATATTACTATTTAGAAAAATAGTCAAAAATCAATTTGATGAAATATTTCTAAGCATGAAAAATTAATCGCACAACAATTATATATATAGACATATATTACATTCTTCTTTCCAAATTCACTGATAAATAACACACATAATTTAACTAAGTATAATAACTAAAAAGATTTCAAATTAATGTAAAATAGTCAATTAAATCTCAAATTGACATCAAAATACATAACTTTAATAATTAAATTCTAAATTGAAGAGACACTAATTAAACAAATTGAACATATAATAAAAATTTCATAATCTCTAATTTAAATAAATGAAACCCTAAAATATCAAAATGTATTTATTTATTTTATTGGATATTTCATTCTATTAAAAATTTGGTTGATCTAGGTATAATAAAATAGCATCAGAGCCAGATTGAACATAAATATTTGCAATGAAATATGAGGTAAAGTGACTTTAGGTTGTGAAAGATGAAGATGTGTATCTTTCAAGTCAATAAGTTTGCAGAGAGCTCCAAAGAGAAGAGAATTCTTGTTGGAGATGCTTTCGAATGAGGAGAATGTTGAGTCTTTTGGCAAAGGCTTTCAGTACATTAGTTTTATCACTAGCAAATCATGTACTGAGATAAGACTGCCAAAGAAAGCACACCGATGGGTTTGTGGTTGTAGCAAAGAGTTACATTATGAAATCACTCGCAAACTACTTGTACTTAAAATGGTTATATACCTTTAGGATGATGGAATGTACATCCATTATATATACATTGATTATATTAATAAAGAAATTCTAAACCTTGCTAATATATATATATATATATATGTACAAGTAGATGATAAGATCAAGCGATAATCCTTTTATGCTCCTTACCTAAGGCTTATGAATATTTGGTAACTATATACGTTATTAAATGAGATAGATACAATTTTAATGAAGTATGCGAAAACTTCATTGAATTTAATGAACTAAGAATGAATATCATAGGCAATAACAATAATGAAATGGTAAATGTTTGATTGCTAAAGGGAGATAAAAAAAATAAATGGAGGAATAATAGAAGCTGAGCTAAATCTAGAGGGAAGCCTAAATTAAGTGATAAATATTTGAGTTAATTACCTATACGCTCTTGTGGTTTCAATTATTCAAGAAAAAACACAACTATCAAGAAATTACAAATACCCCCTATGCTAATGGTCGATATATACTCAATCAATAAAATTGATAGAGTTTATAAAATATCTATTTTCCTCCAATTAAAAAAATAAATAAAATCAATCAAAAAATAAAAAAATCAAAATGATAAATTGAACTTATTTTATAAAATTACAAGGAATGAAGCCCATCAATAATTTTCTTAAAAGAAGTAAATAGTTATACTTATATACATGCTTATATAATATCATATATCTATATACACATATATAAGCATAACATACATATATGTATATATACATATATACAAAACACACCCCCACCCCTAGCCCTAACCTAGATCATGCCATGGCAATTGCTGCCATGGGCTGGCTACTACCATGGCGGTCATGACTACCCATGGCACTACCAGCATGGAAGCCGCTATGGGATTAAAAATGTGAAAATAAAATTTGAAAGTGAAACTTGAAAATAAAATACTTAATTGATATATATGTTTACTATTTAATATTATTAAATAAATTTAATTATTTAAACTAATTATTATATATATATATATATATATAATATTTTTAAATAAATTATTTTATATAATTTAACATTATTGAATATGTAATATTATTTTTTATTTTTATTATTTTATAATTATTTAATTGTTTTATTTCTTAATTAATAAATAATTTAATTAAATTTGATATGGGATAATCCAGTAGACCCAACAAGACCAACATCAAATGAGGTAGCCCAGCAGGCCCAACAGTAAGTCTATTTGGTCGACCGGTATCGACCTCACTTGGCAGGGTCTGCAGTCGACCCGTATCGACCTCAGGACAACTCCATAAGTTTCAATATTCGAGTTTGGTAGACATGTATTGACCTCAAACCCACTCCGGTGTGGACTCGAATCCCTACCGTGTTTCTTAGTCTGATAAGTTGCATGCCTCCGCATTAATGATGCGTGACAGTCGGTACAGTCGCTGCTACCAAGTCTAACAACTCTGCCAACTCTGTCAACAACTTTGGCAGAGACGTGCCTCCAGTGGCATTATTCATCCGTGAAAATAGGAAATTTAGCCACCTGACACAGTACCGGGATCTGGACATGGAATGACCACCAACCTCCTAGCAAAGACAAAAGTCAGTACACCTGATAAGGGTACTAGGGTCAAATTACGCCTACAGAAAGTTATAAATACTTTAAGTTCAACTACATTTAAGGTAATGTCCAATACACTATAAGCCTTACATTCTCTGTATTCTATTCGATCTCTTCATCTTAATCAGAACTAACTTGAGCATTGGAGTGCCTTCGCCGGGGGCATCTCAACTAGTTTAACGTGTGTTGTGGTTGCAGATCTCAAGCCCCAAGTTATACACAAACCTGAGTACTCAACCTCTCTGGCAAATTTACCCATAGCACAACTCCCTTTTTCTCTCCACGCAGCTTTCAGCAGCATCAAAATTATTTTAGACATATTTATTATTTTAACTTTATTAAATATGTAGCTCATAATTATTAAATTTATATTTTTTAAGGTGGCCTAATTAGATTTTAAAAGAAATTCAAGATGTTAAACTTATATTAAATATTTGTATAAATTTTGGAATATTATAAATAGGTTCAAGGGCATATTACCTCAATAAACTAGCTAAACAACATCCTGAGGCCATTTTTGAATTTTTAGATAAATTTTCTACTGATCTCATCAATTTTGTTGGCAGAAGTTAATGATTTTCATAAAATGTAAGATGGAGCAAGTCTCAGGAGATATTTGTAATTTTTTTAGTAATTATGGAGTTTTTTTTCTTTTGTAAATGAAGTCAAATCTTAGAGGGTTGTAGGTAATTTGACATTAAATATTTTAATTGTTGAGGCAAAGGGCATTGGAAGTAAAACTACCCATAATGTGGAAAAATGAAGGATTCGTGTGAAACTTCTAGTTGAATGAAAATGATGTAAGTTGGAGTAGTTGGATAGGTTAACAGAACACTTGTTCTCCATGTTGTTGATAGTCAATTTAGTACCAAATGAATTTTGGACAATGGCCACTTCTTCCATGTGAATAAACTTGAGGATTGGTTTACTGCTTTTAGAAAATATAATGATCGTTAGCTCTTCATGAGAAGTGAAGTATAATGTAGAGTAGTTGGGGTTAGTACAATTAGTATTAGAATGCATAATAGAATTATAATGACATTGACAGAGGCACATCCTATTCCAAACTTGAAGAAGAACTTTATTTCCTTAAGCAAATTGAATTAGAATGGGTATGAGTGTAAGACATGAGGTGGAGTTTTAGGGGTTTCAAAGGGTGCTATGCTGGTTATGGGGGGAAAAAAGAGGAAAAAAAACTGTATGTCTTGTTAGGTAGTATAGTTATTAGTGCTGCTATAGCGTCATCATCGAATATTGGCAAAGATACTGTAAGGTTATGACATTTGTGGCTTGATATATGAGTTAGAAAAGAATGTCGAAATTAAGCAAATGGGTTTTGCTTTATGAATAGAGGACTGTGGAATTGTGCCTTTATAAGCAGTGTGTTCTTTGGAAGTGACATTAAGTGAATTTCAATACAATAGTTCACTGGACTAAGGGCACCTTAGGTTGCACATACTCAGATCTTTGGGGGCCATTATAAGTTCCCTCAAAATGAGGTGTCAGATATGTCTTAGACATTAATAGATGACTTCTCTCTAAGAGTGGGGATGTATCCACTAAAGTATTAGGATGGGGTGTTTTTTATTTTCAAATGTTGCAAGACCTTGATTGAGAAGTAGAGTACTAGGGAGGTCAAATGCATGAGAAATGATAGTGGTTTGAAATTCAACAACAAAAACTTTAAGGAGTTTTATGGTAAGAAGGGATTACAACACATCACAGGGTTATTCATACATCACAATAAAAAAGGATGGCAAAAAAGATAAATAGAACACTATTAGAAGAAATTCAATGCATACTTTTTAACATTGGGTTGTCTAAGGAGTTTTAGGCTAGAACCTCGCTACTTGGTGAATAGATCAACATTGATTTCTTAAGACTACTCGACACCAATAGATGTATGGTCAATTTCTCCTATTAGCTACCTTGTTTTGAGAGTATGTACTCGGGTACTTAGACTATATTTATGCTTATGATGGAAAACTTAAGTTGATGGTTGGAAAACATATTCCTAGTTTATGCAAATAAATTTAAAGGTTATCATTTGTGGTGTACAAATGACAAGGGCTCCAAGTTGGTGATCAACATAGGTATAACTTTAGATGAGTCACCTGTAGTTAGAAAGAGAAGCAAAGGTAAAAATAGTCAAAAGTGCATTGTAGAGAAGATGGAGTAAATATTGACACTCTACAAGGTGTTTCGAAAGAGAAAGAAGTGGTAGATGAAGCTCGTGAGAGCTTGTTACCACCAAAAAAATAATAAAAAAGCTAAATTATTGTAGGATTATAGTTTTGCTTGAGATAGAGAGAAAAGATAAATCAAACTACAACAAGGGTTAAGGTATTCAAATCTGGTGGCTAATACTTTGAGTACAACTAAAGAGTTTGCAAAAGATTATTTGATCACATACAAAGAGTATATCTCACGTCCAGATCCTAGGGATGGGAATTGGCTAGGCTACTCATCATAGGCTTATGGCCTAGCCTATTTATGGCCTAATTTTGGCCTAGCTTATTTAACAGAAAGGTTAGGTCAAGGCTTAAAAAATAATCTTTTTAACTAAATAGGCTAAACTTAAACTCTTCTAAAAGTTCACAAAGCCTAACAAGCCGACCTGTTTATCCTTATTTACATAAAAGTACAAAAATAGTGATATAATATTAAATGGCTAATTGTATTTGATTTCTTTAATTAGTTCTTTATGGAATCCATTATATTGTTTGGTATTTTTTTTATTGAAATTATTGAAATGATAATATTTTATACTTAGATTTGAACTTTTATAATTATTCATTTGTTATTTATCATTTTGATTATTTCTTATAAAGGTTTATTATAAATTTAAGTATATTAAAAATTTAAATTTATGTGATGTTTAGACTTAATTAAAAAAGCCTTAATAGAAAATAGGCTTTTAGGTAGGCTTTCAGGCCAGACTAAGATTTTAAAATTTATTAAAAAGGCTTGGCTTAACTTTAAGAAAAAAGCCCATCATAGATAATAGGCTAGGCTCAGGCTCTTCATTTGCGTAACAAGTCTGGCCTATTTAAGTCAAAGCCTAGCCTAGCCTTGCCTATTTCCATGCCTACCAGATCCTAATAAGTGGATAGTTACCATGTGTAAAGAGATTGAATCACTTTAAAAATAGCACATAAGAGTTGGTCCATGTACCTAATGGTCAAAAAACTATTGGGTACAAGTGGGTCTTCAAGTGAAAAGAGGGAAATTTAGGAGTTGAAGATGCAAGTGGGTCCATGCACCTAATGGCTAATGGTTTTAAGCAACAAGAGGGAATTGACTTCCATAAAATGTTCTTATCAATTGTAAAACACACTTAGTATATGTGTTGCTAGACATGGTTACCCTTTATGATAAAGCTTGAGTAGGTAGACTTCAAAATGGTTTTCTTGTGTAGTGAGTTAGAGGAGTTGATATATATGACTCAACCAGAAGGATTCGTTATTCTAGGTATAGAAAACCAAATATGTCTCTTAAAATGAGATCCTCGTATGGTTTGAAACAGTTTTCTAAATAGTAGTATAATAGGTCTAATACCTTTATTGTTAAAATTGGGTACACTGAGAATGCTAATGATTTCTATATGTATTACAAGAAATATGATCATAGCTTGTTTGTGTATTTGTTACTATATGTAGATGACATATTGATATCTTCTAAAAACATATCTAAGATTGACTTATTAAAGGTTTAGTTAAGTGAGGAGTTTAAAATAATGGATTTTGGAGCAGCAAAGAGGATATTTGGTACTACATATGGAGATTATTTGAGACAAACACTCAGGATTGTTATACTTGTTTCAACAAAAGGACATTAATAAAGTACTTGAACATTTTGGGATGGATAAATCCAAGCTAATCAGTATTCCACTTGCAACTCATTTAAAACTCTTAGCAGGTGGAACACATATCCTATGTGTTGTATGTTAATGTTATTATCAGTTTGGTGTATGCTATGGTATGCATTAGACTTGACAATTGACATGCTATTAGTGTTGAGAGTAAGTATATGTACAAGTTAGAGAAGATGCATTGGCATGATAAGGGAGAGTTCATATTGATCTAAGTTGAGTCATCCAATTTTGGAGGAAAGTGCAAGCTTTCATTAGACTTCTTGCATCAATCGCCCTAGGGTAGATGTTATGATTAAGAGGGTATAGGTAGGCCTTAAGTTCTTCATATCTGTGTGCCATGATGGTCAAGACTAGAGACTCAACATGCTTTATGGCTAACCACCAATAGGCCAAAATAAGGTAAGAGTTTGACCATCTTCAGGGCAATCTCTTGATTTATGAAAGCAACAAAATCGAGCCCATCCTTGGGGCCTCAGATAAAATTCAGGATAAGATGTTATCTACATTGGCGTCAATCACATGAGGTCAGAATCCCAATCACCTAACATGAGTAGCTGTATTTAATGTCCCACAGGTTTTCTATAAGTTGTCCTCCTCTAAATTAAATGTTATTATCTTCCAAGTCCATCCACATTAAATGTTGTCGTTAGTTAGTCTCCTCAATATCTAATATGCCTAAGCAACCATCATAATTCTCAAACGACCGAATTAGGTTGTTCGTCACTTCATGGAAACCTCAAGTGCCACTAAAGCTTCATAAGAATTGTACCTTGTTATAGGGGTCAGTAGTCACTTCAACCTCTTATTCTTAGGATTAAACTTCCATTATAAATATTGCCTTTATAAATGTTACAAGTACAAATTCAAGCTTCTAAATTTCCTTTACTTATTTGCTTTCCCACCTTTCGCTTAATCTGACTTTAGCATCATAGGGTTTTAGCTTAGTGTGCTTCTTTTTTGGTTGTAGGTTCAACCCATGCACTATTTACAAACTCAAGGAAAAGACTCCTAAATCTAGTCGACTTCACTCAAATTTCTCCAAAATTTTTCTCATCACTTTCCCAATAGAAAACAACACTATCATGGCAGGTAGTGAAATGAATTATAAGGTATTTGAGAGGCTTTGGAGATTAGTGTTTGATGTATAGCCAACTTAGCTCTACCACTAGGCATGTTCGCTATGTGGATGTAGACTATGTTAGGGATCTAGACGAGACGATCTATAAAGGGTTATGTGTTTTGTGTCTTAGGTTGTACATACACTTGGAAGGCAACACTGTAGTCTTCACTTGTATTGTACAATGGAAGGTGCTTCATGACTTTAGTTGAAGGTGTAAAATAAGGTATTTGGTTAAAGGGTTTGATTAATAACTTGGATATGATTTCTGAGACTATTAAGATATTATGGGATAGTCAAAGTGTTGTATACTTGTCAAAGAATCAGGCGTTTCATGAAAAAAGAAAATATATTAATGTTAGGTATCATATTTGTCCAAGAGATGACGTCTCAATGGTCATCTTGATTAATAAGGTTAGGATGAAGTTAATCAAATGGATATGATAATGAAACCTATTCAAGGGTCAAATTTGAGCATTATATGGATTTGATCAACATTTGCAAACGCAAATGATTATCTATTCATGCAAATGAAGTTAATGAAGGGAAAATTCGAGAAAAGATGGATATTTTTTATTGGTGACTTGAATTCGAAGTACTGCACAAGTGAGATGAGCCACCTGCATGCAAAATAGTAAGTCATGCACCAAGGTGCATAGTAAGCACTTCCCAATACATGAAATTTTGGCAAATTTTGATTATTTTAGGTAATATTTTGTTACAAATTGTATGCTTTTTATTATATATTTTTGGAGAATGAGTTTTGGGAGTAGATTTGAGGAATGTGAAGTTGTATTAGGAAATGTGATGAATGTTTATATATGTTTTGGGGAATAGTTAGAAAATTATTTTAGGGAGTTTTGATATATTTATTTATATTTTGGAAGGAGATAATCTTTACTGTAGCAGTCAAATCATTGCTTTTTTGTTGGGTTTTTGAGAATTAAAATGGAATTAAGTAATTTTTTCATAGTAAGAATAATAATAAAACATATATTATATGTATATGATATATATGTTTATATATATTGAAAAATGGAGAAGTTTTGGGGATAATGAAATATAGAAGATGGTATTTTGAAAAAACTTAATTGGACCTTTTGGAAGGAAAGCAAAACAATTTTGTTTTGCCAAAATGTAACCAAACACAGCAGTTTTTGCATGACCCAGTGTGTGGCCTTCAACCTAGAATTCCAAGTAGGATTTTTTAGATCTTTTCCTTGATTATCCTTAAGATCTCTTCAGAAAAATTAGAGTTCTACATAAAATTTACATAGGTTTTCTTGTGGAATTCATAGATAAGTAAAATTTGAGGGAATTTGGTATTTTGTGAGGATTAAAAACCTTGAATCTACACTCTTGTACTTTGATTGATATAATAAAATTCATTTCTTTATTTGTGGATGGAGGCACATGGTTGGGCCATATGTAAATCGTCTGTGTGTGTGTGTGTGTGTTCTTTCTTCACAAGTATTTCATTCTAGTAGAAATTTGATAGATTCAGGTATAACAGTCTCATGACTATCTTTAGTTTTAGAAAAGAATTCCATAATGCAATGACTTAGAAGAAAGGCATGTAAAGAAGCATACATATTGCCGACACTAAAAATTAAACGACTTTTGTCTCTTACGGATAATTGTCTCCCTCTCCCTGCGATAATCATTTTGGTAAACTATTGGTTCAATTTATTTGTGATGAATAAGCTCACGGGAATAATGTTACTAAGAAAAAAGAATTTAACTTACAAAAGTTGGGGACCTTGAATTTGAACTTGAACCTTAACCTTATATTAATTAAGGATCAAGACAGATATTGAATCGTGAATTCCCTTAAGCTATTAGAAGGAAATTAAAAGATTTAGGCACTAAAAGTATCACCATAATGTATTCTATTTAATAACTATCATCATCGTGCGACAATATGACTCCATTATTATTGATACCAACTCCGCCTCAATTTATATATATATATATATATATATTTCTTCATATTTGTGAGCATTGAATAAAATTTCTGAGTATGGGAATGTTGGTATATCCGTGAACGAAAAACCTAAAATAAATATGTTGGGTTAATTAAAATGGAAACTACAACGAAGCAATAGATGCTATGTAATAAAAAAAGAGAGGGAATAAGCACGTAAGTACTGTGTATATGTGGTTGACTTGAGAGAACAGCTCACCCCCATGCGATATACAAATTAAGATAAAGGTCACGAGTTGATGATTGGGGCATGGGGAGATTATATGTATCTTGCTATGGGGCCTAAGTTTCAATAATCGCGTTTGGGATTGGGATGTTTTTTGCTAAGGTCAAGGAAACTTCGTTTGTCATAACAATAAGACAAGTACGTACCCAATTAAATATTTTCTTAATTATTCTTGTTCCTATAATTGTTCAAATCATCGACAATATTAATATTTTTTGGGGATACATTATGATACTCCACTGTTGGTGTTATATAATTATAGGTTTATTTCTTGTAAATGAAAATCATCCATCTTTCTAGAATTTAATTATTACATAGCTTCACAAATATACTTTCTTAATTCCATGCATTATTTTGACATTTCTGTATCTTACACAATGAGTAAAAAATATGGTTTTCAGAAGCTTTTTATATCTTTTTATCTTCTTTTAATTTCTGACGTATTCTAAAACTATCTTTTTATATTATACCAGGAATATTACTATTTTTTATCGACGATAACAATACTAATGATAATTCTAACTATTCTAATGTTATAATTAAGATATCATGTATAACGACAAAACTAGTTAAGTAAGTAGAATTCATATCAACCCAGATTAGTTTATTTTTTTTATTTTTTATTTTTATTTTTGTGCAAGTGATTTTGGACTTGAATTTAAAATTTTTTGCAAGTTCAATATCGACTCGATTTATTTTATAATTCTACGGCTATTATTGCATCCAACCATTTAACTTTTTTACTATTTCAAGTGCCCAGTTACTGGTGACCTCACCACCTGAAAAAGCACCTATAACTATAGGTAAATAAGCACGACAAAACCGAAGAATTAGAACCACGATTTATGATTACCCGTTTACCCTAAAAGTGTAAAATTTTGAATGGCTACACGAGAAATCTTTATTTCAAAATAAAAAGGGAAATTTTTTTGAAAGACGATGGATGGCGTGGGTATGATGCAACATATCATCATAAGCAAAATAGCATAAATAAATAAGTGATTATGCTTAGTTTAAATTGTAAAAATTGAAACTCTAATTAAATATGCTGGGCAATCTTTTTGGTATGCATTACTTGTTTTTCACTTCACAAGGTTTAATTGTTAATTCATCGTCCATCACTTAGACAAATTAAATAAAATGACAAGGGCAAATGGCCAAAGAAATTAAGAAAGATTTTCACAAAAGAAAGAGGAGGAAAAATTAAAATATTGGAAAATCAGTATCCTGTAGACCCATGTGCCCGTGACCTTTGTTACGGTAAAGATTCTTTTGGCGTGGCCTTTGAAGTTGAAGCATGTACATATAATATATGTTGCAAACTCTTACTTATTATGCCACGTAGACACAAACAAAATGGATGATTTGTCAACTTGGTCCTCGAGATTTTTCTTTATTTTCAAATTCCTCATCAAAGTTCCACAACTTGAGAAAACGAAATATTACGTAAACAACTGTAATTTATTCCAATATTGTGAAATCCATTTTGATTTGATATGCAGTTTCAATTAGACAAGAGCTGAAAAGGTAAAATTTTTCAATATATTTACAATATTATTATGAAAAATGATATTTAAAGCTTAACAATATTAAATCATTATTTTCAGTGAGAATATTGTACTTCTATGAAAAAAAAATTTAAAATCAATTTAATTAATTTATTAGTTTATTTTATTCATTCACAGAGGTGATTTCGACTTCACAAAAGCTTTTGTAGTTCTTATAACACAAGCGCACCATTGCTTCTACTTTGGATGCAAATCTGTGTTTTTTTAAAGCACATTATGCAACAATTTTTCATAATACATTAACCAATGCACAATTAATGGCACAGAAAAATGATTATGACATTCTCTCTCTCTCTCTCTCTCTCTCTATATATATATATATATATTTGACAACCACTCGTTTTACATGTATGTTATGTACTAATATGTGCGGTAAAAATATTACACACCTATGCTGGAACGAATTTTGTGGAAGGGCCTTACTAAGCTATCAAAGGTGCACTTTTGTACTAGCTTCGCAGTGCAGACGGAAAAAGCTCCAAGACAAATGAAAGCTGTGTTCTAAACATTGTGGGGCTATTACTACATCACATTAATTTTCTGATATAAACGTCTTAGCCACACCATAAATTTCCTGCAGATTAATCAACACACACACACACACATACACAAAAGGAACCGATCATCTGTGGGAGACTTAGCATCAGGGTTTTTTGGTACATTATTATGTCCCGTCTAATTCTTGTTCCATGTTAAATTTTGCCAGATAATATCTCCACATGCTATGTACCTAAACAAATTCTCTTCATCACAAACGTATTATTATAATTAATATTTCCTTAGTTTTCTCTTATAGAATTAAACAAAACAAAAAAATATTTTCGTCATAGATCAAACTCACATCTTATCAATTTAATTCTTTATAAACTCTCGAACATAGCAATTTATTATTTAACCTCTTCCTAATTTTTTTTACCAATTCATACATTATTCACCTATACAACAACGAGAGGTAAATAGAATTATATTGAATTAAACATGAATGCCTAATGGAGTTAGATATGAATTTTAGAGGGGGGAAAAAAGATCATCCAAAATCAAATACGTTATTTGATGGATTTCATTTTCATTTCAAAATTCGAGAGGTAAATTTGTCCCGCATCAAAGTTGCCAGTGGGCTTCTTTAGATAGAGACGCAAACTAATGAAATTTTAGATTCGAACTTATCTTCCTAAAAAAATATCATGAATAATGACATCATTATTACTACTATTATTATTGTTGTTTTTATTTTTATATGTTATCAATGAAATTAACAAATAATTCTAAACGATTGGTGTTTTATAATAAAACATATTAATAAAAATAATTAGAAAAATAATAATATATTGTTATTACTTTTTAGTATACTATTATTATATATAAAATTATCAATAAATATCACTTGTCATTAATAAAAATAAAACTAAAGCTAATTTTTGTTGTTGTTATTAATGATATAATTAAATGTAAAATATAAAAATAAAAATTCACAGATTGGCTCGTGAACTTTTTGTCATATTTTTATTTAAGTTTGAGTTCAACTTGATAATGCGTTTAATTTGATAAAGAACTTAAATTTGAATAAAATTTCAGTCGATCCAACACTTCCACTCTACTCGTCGTGTACCCTCCTCGCTTTTCTGCTGAATTCTAAAGTGTACTTTCCCGAGCATATAGAGATAGACAGATAGATAGATGTAGGAGGGACTGAAATTTCAATAATGTAAGGGAGTTGTATGATATTGGGCGACCACGCAATGAGCACTTGGCATCCATAACTCTGCTAAATGCCCAATGATGCACATAATAAGTTACCACACATCATACTCCCTAATATTAAAATTCTTTTTCTTTGGTCTTCTTCTATGTCCTATGTTGTATTATTATTATTAAATGGCTAAAACCACAGTCGTCTTTTGCATATATTGTTTGTCTTTTTCCTACACAAACTAATTAATTAGTACAGAAAGATTCTGACTTAGCCAATTCTAAAATGCATTTAATAGGTCATTTGCGTGGTTAAATAAGTTTATCCAAATCTGTCCGTATTCAAATTGCAGAATGCAGAGCGGACAACTACATTATTGTGACGGTCGGCTGTGCTTTTACAAGTACACCTATTTTTATTTATTTTAATTTTTTTTCTTTCATTCCGATCAGTTGGTTAATCATTTCATTTCTGTTTAGACTCGCGTACAATTGGTTACACAGAGCAAAAAATTTCTTCCTCGGGAAAATAAACGGAACAACAATTAATTTTTTCTTTTTTTCTTTTTTCTTTTTTCTTTTCGGTTGAAATCAATCATGGATAATTAAGAAGCTTCCCCATCTATTTTATTTCAATTGATTCTTCAAATGATTTGGGAGGTTGGTAGAATTGAGAGAATTTCAATGGAATCGGGACTATTATACCCATTGTGTCCTTGCCAAATGTTGTGGCAATTCTAAACTTGATGACCATACACCTAATGCAAATACTTAAATTTTAATTGATCACAGTATAGAATCAAATTATTTAAGTTTTTAAATTAAATTTGTAATTTTCTTAAAAGATTTAACATTCAATTTTAGATTCATTTCAAATATATTAAGGGCACGTTTGGTTTTATTTTCATTATTTTCAAAATATTTTTTGAAAAAGTATTTAGTAAAAATGAGTCGAAAATAAGATATTCAAAAAGTAATGACTATACGGATTTAATAAGTCATAAACGGAGAGAAACAAAAATAATGGCAATAGAGAAAAAAAATATAGGTTATTAAAAAAAGATATATAAATTATTGAAAAATGTGTTTTTAAAAATAAAAATATGTTGGGTGAAAATATATATAAAGTAATATATTTCAAGTTTTAAATAATAAAAAATATGAAAATAAAATTTAAGAAACCATCAACATGTAAAAAAGAAAAAGAAAAAAAGAAAGATGGATTATTAAATGAAAAGGCATATAAGAAAAAGAATTACTTAAGACCATTTCTAAGAGGACAGTGAAATAGTAGGAGCTAAGGAAGAACATTAGCCTAAAAGAAATCTAATGTGTAGGTCTATGGGTTTCAGCAATTTAGTGAAAACAACCAAGAAAAGAAAACATGAGGCAGTAGTTCCGAGGACACCTGGCACAAAAGGTTACCAAAGAATGGGGTACAAATGTGTGTGTGTGTGAAAGTCCATTAGAAAAGAAAGACAAGAGAATGTCCAACTGTGAGAGGATTTTGTTATCATAAATTAATTGCACATTACTATGATTGCAAGTCATAACTAATCATGGGAAATTCTTATTTTTAAGAACATCTTCCCATTGGCAGATCTTGTGACTGTTTTTGTGTTAGGAATCTTGGGATAATTTTCTCCATTTGAGGGGCATCGCTTGAAGGTCACTACAAATTACTAATTAAAAAAGTCTTAATCTCACATATAATTTTTCTTTTTGAAGAAACATGATTATTATGTCCTAATAAAATTTAAAATCAATATTTTAGCATCAATTTTACTATTCGGACAAGACCTAATTCCATTATATAAGCCATAATCCAGGTACTTTACATTTACAATTGTTTTTAATTTGATTAAACCATGTTTAAAATTAAATGTGTGGAGTGACTTCATCAAAGTTTAATTTTGTCCCCCTAATTATTACTGATACAGACTTGCAAAAATTCCTGTATTTTCCACCAAATAAATATCTGTCTTTATGCCCCACAAGTGCTGTCAATCTCATTATTATTTTCTTAAAAACCTTTCTGATAAGACATTGGCAAGTCATTTTTTTACAAGTTCACATTGGTTTGAGAAAAATAATCCCAAACCATGATTAACAGAAAAATCTCAAAATTAATTACGATCTTCCTGAATATGACCTCCTTTTAAATCTCCCCTCAATTGACTTGATTCCTTATTGCGATCTCGTTTT
>JACGDI010001352.1:331529-362523 GCA_014898725.1 Jacaranda copaia
ACACACATTTCTCTTTTCCTGCTGACAGTTTCAACTAGTATTCCTACGAAGAATTTTTTTGGGGGCAAATTCTTTGTTTTAGCTTTTCCCAGCATTGCAGACTTCTCGGACTCCACATGGGCAGGCATTCTTGCTGTTATAAGCAGAAGTTGAGAAAAGGCCTTTGGTCCCCTGAGGAAGATGAGAAACTTATAAAGCACATAACCAAATACGGCCATGGCTGCTGGAGCTCAGTTCCAAAACTTGCAGGTAATTTCTCTCTCATTTTGGATTTTTGAGTATTTTCTGACATGTTAATGAAGAATACATAAGAAAAGAGCCCTTGTGTTAGTTCTTGTCTTACATTTGAGCATCATGCGTGCAACATTGAAGGGCTTCAAAGGTGTGGAAAGAGCTGCAGGTTAAGGTGGATCAATTACTTGAGGCCTGATTTGAAAAGAGGGACATTTTCACAGGAGGAAGAGAATTTGATAATTGAACTGCATGCAGTTCTTGGAAACAGGTACATCTTTTTATAGTATTATGTTACAATATCTCATTAATTGCACCGTTGTGCATTCTTCCTTGTTTCTTTCATGTCTTTTTCTAACATTCTCGAGACTTTTCACAACCCATCAGATGGTCACAAATTGCTGCACAATTGCCGGGAAGAACAGACAATGAGATAAAGAACCTGTGGAATTCCTCCATCAAGAAAAAACTGAGGCAAAGGGGCATTGACCCGAACACCCACAAACCCCTCTCAGAAGTCGAGAATAATGAGGAAAAGGCATCTGCTAACAGTAAAAACAATGAGAAAACATCAGAAGGGTCCAGTGAACTGAGTTTCGTCGAGGCCGAGAATAATTCTAACAGCCAAGGACTTGCAGCAGAAAAGCCAAAACCATCTAATTCAGTCGCCATGGACAGGTATCCACTGTTAGAAAACAGCAGCAGCAATAATTTGGCTGTCAGTTCAACCCATGAGTTCTTCCTTAGCAGGTTTGTTGCCAGCCATGAGAGCTCCACCACCGCCAGTTGCAAGGCTTCTGATTTGTCCGGGTTCCTCTCCTTTCAACAGATAAACTATGGGCCCAATATTGGGCTTTCCATGAATATTCCCAGTACAAATCTTTTCTTCAATTCAAACTCCAAGCCTTCAGAAATGATTTCTGATCATTTTAGTACTAATATTTCATCATCTGCTCTTCTCCCCTCCATGTCAAGCTCAATTCTCTCGGCTTCATCCCAAATAAAGCCCTCTATGAACTTTCCCTCTGATAATTCCATCGCCCCTTTTAGCGTGAAATTCGAAAACTGGGATGCCTGCACAGTAAACAACAATGGCAGGACAAGCAATGTAAGCAGCACAAGTGCTGAGCTGCAAAGCAACTGCAGCTTCTTTGAGAGTAATGCTTTTCCATGGGCAGCTCCAGATTGTGGAAAATCTGAGAAAGAAGCCCATATTTCCTCGTCAGACAGCGAAATCCCAGAAGATATCAAGTGGAATGAATATCTGCAAACTCCGTTTCTGCTGGGAAATTCCAATATCCATAATCCAATCGCTCAAGACATATACGGAGAAACGAACAAGTCACAAGCAAACTTTGCTACTGAAGGTTCTTTAACCACTGCTAATTGGCATCCAAATCAGCAGCAACAGTCTTTTCAAGCTACAGAAATATACGGCAAGCATTTCCAGAGGCTCCCGGCGGCCACCTTTGGACAATTTTCTTAGCTTATTTCACTTCTCCAAAGGGCTGCTATTTTCTTCAATAGGTGTGTGCTATAGAGTTTTATTCTCAATCTGTAAATAGGGACCATATACAGAATTTCTAAGCTCCTTGATACCAACATTTTTCGATCCAAAAAAAAAAAAAAAAGTAAAGAAAAAATAAAAAAATTTGCACCTGGTTCATTACATGCTTTCATCTTTTGTGTATGGTTGGTGATAGAGTAAGTCTTGTTTCATTGTTTTTCTCCCCTTCTTCTATACATGATTGTTGTTATTTTTTATATGAGATTTACAGGTTGTAAAATCATTTCTGTTAACAGTTGACCAATCAATTATTTCTCTTACTTTACGGGGTTTTAGTTTTACCGTTGGCGAATTCTCCTGTTTCTCCAACCCATGAAATTCCTTTCAAGAAAGCGACTATCTGTAACCTGTCTGAAACGTAGTTGTGTTTTCTGATAAAACTCTCTCGTTACTTTTTGACACTTGCTCGGACCAATCTTTATCAGTACTACCCTATCCAAAGGAAAGGGGAAAGAATTTTCTTTTTCTCAAGGGGAAAAAAAAAAAAGAAAGAAAGAAAAAATGCGAGCCATTTCCCTTAAATGGGTGTCTATCGTTGTCTGCTGTGGATGGTGATAGTTTTCACTTTTATCAGTCTTTAAGTCAATTCTTCCCCCGCACTCCTTGGCTTAAATGCACACCAAGAAAATAAATCTATAAGAATTTGCCTTTGATTTCCATTTCAAAAGTCTGGAACTTATATAAATACACATTCATATGCACGCACTTAAGGCAAGTATATATGTATAGGTGCATATTAGTCAAGTGGTTTGTGATATAAATTTTTTACATAATATAGGAACTTAGGAATTAGAACTCTAATGGATTCTCAACATGCATGTATATCAATACCAAAAAATATATATACATATATATATATATATAAAAGAGCATATCAACTTAATTATGTTAGATGTATAGAGTGTGTAAATCGAAATGGGAAAACTAATACCCCACAACAAAGGAGCAAGTCAATTGTGAGTCACAAGTTATAATACTTGAAAGCTGGCTATCAATTTGATCACAAGGGGTCATAAATCTTGTGTGTCCTGTTGTTATCTTAAGTTAGCAGCATTATCTAGATGAGAATCACCAACAAATCAAGAATTTCCTATTAGACCTAAGAGAATTAGGGTTATCTCTAATTGCTTGGCAACCGGAAGGTCACAATTTGGATTGGATTTCAATCGTGTGTGGACACTGATTAAATGGTGACGCAACCTCTGGGCGGCACAACTTTTACTACTTCTAGGCCGGGGAACGGAAGAAGAGGGTCCCTTATGGTGGTCCGGACACATCTTGATGTTGATACTTGCAAAAGAAATTGACAAAGGAAAAATTCCATTGTTTCTTGGAACATAAGAATTGTGCTTGAGAGGAAAATAGATGACTAGGAGGAGGAAAGGCCCCATTAGTTAAGGCCTCTTTTTGTGAACTAGAACCATCTACTCCTTTAAAGGGCTACCAATTTTTGGTGTTTTAGCTTGCTTTCTTTTCCCATAAAGAACTAAGTGAAGTTACCTTTCCTAATAATCATACATGACATTGTAGGTACATAGAAAATGGACCAACTTGCATGTGATATAGCCATGCCAACCTTTCACACTCACCATCATCATACATAAAAGAGCCAAAGTTTCAAATGTTTTTGAGGTGGACTTGCAATCCAATACTAGTACAACATTTTATTGATCATAATAAACTATTTGATAAATATTGATGAAACATATTCATCAGTAAATATTTATACAGATATTTGATTCGACTAAATTTAATTTTTTGACATGAATTGATTTGAAATTTCTCAAAGGACCCAATTGCACCCATAACTACAAGATACACAAGAAAAGGACAAATGATTTTATGTGCATGTATGGTGAGGAGAATTTCTAATAATGCAGAGGAAATTTCAATCATGCAAAGCTAAGGATTTGAAGAATCAAATGGCCCCTTAGGATATATGAACTAAACCCACATGAAACGTATATAGTTGAGGGGTATTAATCCAGGAGTCTCTTTTGTGTGCCCACGTGCATACAAGAAAATGTAGACTCCACAAATTAATTGAATAGGATGTTTTTCGTGGGTCATTATTATTTTTTTATGCCCTAAGTTCAACTTTCTTGAAGGCAAACCCAGTACATATGTAATATTTTTATGGGTTGTCCCTATGGATGCATGTGAACCAAATTATTGAGCCCTTCACGTTGACCCTACATTAATCTTCTATCCAGGACAAAACAAAGATAAAAGGAATGGGATTGGCAGCCAAAGAAGGAAGACGAGATGCCAAAAAAATTATAAATAAGTCCTAACTAGTTTCATTCTTAAATTTGCCCCTTTATGAAAAAGAAAAATATATGGTTTTAAATTTTTTCAAAAAATCAATTATTATATCGCGTCTGCTAAACACGGATACTTTCTAAGTACTTTAATGTTAATATCACATCATATCGCACTAAAGTCATGTTCATATTTTTTGTTGAATATTTATGATCATTCAACGTGCTATATATATATATATATATTAATTATTTTTCTTGAGAGAAGTTGGAGAATGGAACCGAACGAAAGCCAAGCCAAAGAAGTAAATATACAAATACATATATGTATGCATATGAAGCAAAAGAAGATTAATATATATGACAATGATGATAATTAGCGGTGACGGTGTCAATGATGATGGGGGTGATTAAGAGATATAATTATTTATTGTGTTGAGATTCTGTTCTATATTGGAGGCAAGCATACAGTTTGCAGGGAAGAATTTAGTTTAATTACACCTCTTTTGTGTTACAAAGTTGAAAGAAACAAGCCTTTACCTTTCAAGCCCTTAAAGAAATATAAATATTTATTTTAAATTTGGTCAATGCTCCATGTACTTGTCGTGGTAATTAATTAACATGCTATAGAACGGTGAATAATAAAATAATAGCCTACTTGTAATTTTGTAATTGACTAAATAATAAAGAACTCACACAAGAAAAAAAAAAGTAAAAGGGATAATTATAAAAACTATTCTTGGGGCTTGGGTTAATAATGAAAACTATCCCTGTGGGGTGGCCTCGCAGGCCTAATACAACAGCTATTGACCTAAAAGCGCACTTCTAGGCCCATATTACCTATAAGGCCCAGTTAGGTCATCGACTCTAATCGACCACCCGCCTGCCTTATCGCCTAAGCAATAAGACCGGTGTCTCTTGACTAGACTATGGATCAAGCACATGGGCTCGAATGTCCCCGAATAGAGGGCTCAAGCATCGCAGCCCATGGTGGCTGCCCAATCCCAAAAGCTAGTTCTATGGTTAACACCTACTGTCAACCAACGAGGTCATTTTGAGATCGAATTGCATTTTTGCCGCATTAAATGCCCTGACAGGCAACATACCTTCACATTAATGGCGCATGCCACTCTAGTACCACCCCCGTCACTGCTTCTGATAAGAGGTGTGCCACCAGTATACTATTTTGTCCCTAAAAGCCAGAGGTAAGGCCATCTGGAATAGCATGGGAATGAGAGATGACTTAAAGCTCCCCATACAATGACAAGAGCTCTCTACACATGATAAAGGCATCTTGGACACATAATCCAATCGAAGAAGACTATAAATACCACATTACTAGCCACTCTTAAGGTATGCCATTTTCTTACTAAAACCCTCACTTTGTTGCTCAGTTATTCTAGACGACTCAATACTGACTTGAACATTAGAATACCTTAATGAAAGACACTTCAATTAGCCTGATATTTACTCGTGATTGCAGATCTCAACTTGAGTGTTTCTAACATTAGATCACTCAACCAGCTAGGTCGAATTATCCCAAATACTAGCCTAATCAAGAAAAACACAACTTTCATCCTCATCATTTTGACGCCGTTGTGGGAAAGTGAGATTGTAATCGAAAAATGATGAACACCAGGTGAGCCGCTTCAGAAAGGGAGGAAAATAGAAAAGCAGCGTCTCCTGTTTCTCTCAGCCTTAGTAAGAGTCGAATGCTTTGGGACCCAATGCCCTGTTGGAGCAAGTTGTCATTTTGACTATGCCTTAACTGATGTAGCTAATCAGTGAACAAATCTTTACTCAAATTTCTTCTCAACTATTTGCTGCCCTGAATCGGCATATAGTTGTGCCCACCCAGGTAGCTAGCATGACCCCGCAACCCCTTCTTCCCAAGGAAAGATCACCAAGAGATAGCTGCGATTGACAAGAATCCTAGCGATTGCAGATAAGGTGTGCGGTTAACCTCAGACACCCTCCTAGAGAAAGAGGTCGACTTGACCCCCAAAAAGAAATTGTTAATTCTATTAATCATTACGTTCGGTCCATTTGAGCCCCGTAATGCAATCAGGTTGAATGTTTGAGACTAGACTAGTGAGAGAAAATTAGCAATTCAGCAGATCAAGCTGCTTGACCACTTTGAGCCCCGCAATGCGATAGGTTCGAACACGTGAGGGCCTAACTTGATAGGAATATGACCCAGGTAGATCAAAAAAAGTTGGAAGAAGTACCTACTAAGTTCAGCAATTGAACAAACGTCTTGAGGAGATATTAAGGAAAAATATTGAAAGGATCCCAAACCTTAATGATTTCCAAAGCTTTCAATAGGAAAGAGGGTCGCCATTCATCTAGGAGATAATCAATGTGTACATTACTGTGAATGCCAAAGTTCTAATTGAACTTTCATGGTATGATGGCTCAATCGATCTGAACGAGCACTTAATGTAATGCGAACACATGATGCAGCTACATGACCATAATTAATTCATATATACGAAGATACTGGTCACCATTTTCCAAGGCATCACACTCAATTGGTTCATCAAACTTGAGCCAGCTTCAATTTACTCATATGGCTTGCTATGCAACAAGTTCCGTCACCAATTTTCTAGTCGACAAAAAATAAAATTCCTACACACTCATCTCCATATAGTGAAGCAGAATGAAGGAAAATCCCTTTATGATTTTTTCATTAGATTTAATACAGAGGTGTTAAAAATTGATAATCCAAGGATAGGGTTTTTGATTGATGTCCTTTTCTTGGGACTCAAACATAAGGAGTGCCAATGCTTTGGTGCGAGAATGCCCCCAATTGATGGAGAAATTGCTCGATCTGATGGAGAGGTATATGACCTAGAAAGAGATGAATAGACTTAATTTGAGGTGGAGAAGAAGAAAAATGAAGAGAAAGATGACCAACAGTAGAGGAAGAGTAGTCGATCTCCCATCAAATGCTTCAATGACTACATACCCCTCAACCTCCCAAGGAAGGAGGCGTTGTTTGCCATCCAGCATGACAACCTCTTTAAAAAGTCAAGAAAGCTAACTGAAACAAAGGCCATGAAGAAATCAAATAAATATTGCCATTTTCATAAACAAATGGGCTATGACACAGAAGACTATTTCAATCTGCATGATGAGATTGAGAGGCCAAACAAATAGGACCATCTCAAGAAATATGTGGCTGAAGGTGCCCACGAAGAATAGGGCAAAACTGACCAGACTCCCCGTAGAGAAAAGTTGATTAGCTTAAGAAAAGAGGATAAAAGGTATCTTAGACTACTCAGGATACCTGTCCACCCATTCAAAAAGTTATCGACATGATTGCGAGAGGTCCCACTAGGGGGGGACTCAAAGTCTGCAGCAGACAAACATAGAGAAGGCTAGAGTTGACCAAGTTAAGATGGGATCAAAACTATTTACTAGCTTTCCACCAGCGTAGAGCCAATATTTTTCATCGATGCCGACCTTGCCCATCTTAAAAGCACAGGACTTGATCATAATATCAATTGCTCCATAGTGGTATCTGTTGAGATTGCTAATTTTGAGGTGAGAAAGTTTTTGGTCAATAATGGCAACTTTATCAACATCATATTTTTATCAACTTTGAAGAGGATGAATCTGGGACAGCTGACGTTTATGCCCATTCAAATGCCCCTAGTTGATTTTAGGGGGTCAAAAATCATACTAGAAAGCTCTGTCAATTTATCTACATCATTCAAGAAAGCCCCCGCAGAAAAACACTCATGATCAATTATCTAGTCGTCGATGTCCTCTTAATGTTATAATTGGGTGACAAGCATTGAACGACTTCTAGGCCATTATCTCAACATACCACATGAAAATCAAATTTTTGGCCCCAACAGGCAAAGGTGAGCTATTGTGTAACATTAAGGAGACATGGCACTATTATACCATTTTGGTAGAGTCGAGCGAACAGAAGGCTTAGCTACAGTTGAAGACCTCGGGGGATGCCCCTATAGTAGAACCTGAGAAAGGACAAGCCAACAAAAAAGAGAAAGTTGGAAGACACCATAGTAGAGCTTACTAGGGAGTTCAAAACAATCAAGTTGGAGTTGGGAAACCTCGACAAGACCACTAGGATTAGAACTAATATGGGCCACCACATGGAGTACCTCATGGTTGATTTTTTGTGAAGAAACATCGATATTTTCATTGAAAAGGCATCAACCTCTAGGGAATCAACCCTAGTATCATTGTCCACCACTTTAACGTGGACCTTTCGTATAAACTTGTCAAGCAAAAGATGAGAACATTTAATGCTAACAGGTGCCAGATCATCGGGAAAGAAGTCAACAAACTTTTAGATGCATGATATATTGTAGAAATTTAGTACCTATCTTACCTTTGTAATGTTGTGCTTCTCCCTAAGAAGAAGAGCAATTGGTGTATGTGTAACGATTTCACTGATTTGAATAAAGCTTGTCCTAAAGGTCTTTACCCCTTGCCTCATATAGATTTATTAGTGGATTCTACTGCTGGTTGTGAATTGTTGAGTATGATGAATACTTTCCAGGGTTATCACTATATATTCATGGCACCTAAAGACAGGGATAAGACCTATTTGTGGTCCCCAATAGAATTTATTATTTTTTGTTTATACCTTTTGGGCTCAAGAATGCAAGGGCAAAGTATTAGAAACTAGTCAACTTTGTGTTCAAAAATGAGATTAGTAAGTTTATAGAGGTTTATATTGATGACATGATTGTTAAAATAAAGCAAGCTAAAGAGTATCTACTCAACCTCAACCATACCTTTGCCATATTACGAGAATTTGTCATGAAATTAAACCCAAACAAATATCCCTTTGGAGTTTGAGAAGGCAAGTTCTTAAGTTACATGATCAATCAAAAGGGCATTGAGGCCAATCCACATAAAATTTAAGTAGTGTTGGACATTGCACCACCTCAAACAATCAGAGATGTATAGCACTTGATCGGGAGGATTATAGCTCTAGGCAGATTCATTGCTCGTTTAGCTGACAAGAGCCTATTTTTCTTTAAGATACTCAAAAATGCGAAGAAGTTGGGCTTCCAATGAAATGAACAATGTGATTAAGCTATGGTTGAACTAAAGCAATTCTTTTCCTCGCCTCCCATGCTCGCCAAGCTAGAACTATGAGAGGTTATGTACCTTTACTTAGTTGTTTTCCAGGCCTCAATCAATTTAGTTATGGTCTCGATCAAAGATGAAAATCATTAACCAATCTATTATTGCAGTAAGGCGCTTCAAGGGAAAAAATAACTATTTTGAGATTGAGAAATTCATACTCACTTTAGTCACTGCGGCTCAAAAGCTACAACTATACTTTTAGTCCTATGTAATCATAGAATTGACGATTCAACCATTGAAGCAAGTGTTTTCAAAGCCAAACACATCTAGGAGATTAACAAAATGAGCTATCGAATTAGGAGAATTTCAAATCACTTTTCAACCCTAAATGGCCATAAAAGCATAAGTTTTAGCAGATTTCATTGCCGAGCAATTTGATCTCCTCGATCAAAATTATGACATCCCACTTGTTTGGACCTTGCATATCGATGGATCAGCAACCACTTCAGAAGGAGGTATAGGTGTTGTACTATGCTTTCCTTTAGTGGAAGAATATAATTTCGCAATCAAGCTCAACTACACAGTAACCAACAATGAGATAGAGTATGAAGCCTTCTTCACTGGAATAAGGATGGCAATAGATTGTGGGATTAAGCACCTGGTAGCAATTGTAGATTCTTAGTTGGTCGTGGAACAAATCGAAGGAAATTTTGAGGCTACAGATTTGACCATGAGTCGATGCTTGGCAAAAGTTAAAAGATTACAGCCATCATTCAAAACGTTCATCTTTAGACAAGTACCTCAATTAGAAAATGAGTGAACAAATACCCTATCTAAATTGGCTAGCTCAACCAGAGGAATAAGAGACATAATGATAATATTTTTGGTTGCCAATAAGCCATCAATAGGCATTCTCGAATAGAATTTTGTGGGGAACGTCAAGGAGATAATTCCTTCATGATAAGATCCAATAAAGTTTTACTTGAGTTAGGGCATAGTTCCCAACAACAAGAATGAAGCACACAAGCTCAGAGGTCAAGCAGCTAAATTTGCCCTCGATGAGCATAACCAGCTTTATAAAAAGTCAATCTTCGGACCACCCTTAAGGTACTTGGATCCCAACCAAGCTTGTGAGGTTTTATAGGATATCCATGCAAGTATTTATGGGAACCACTCTAGAGGAAGATCTCATGCACAAAAGGTTATCATATATGGGTACTTTTGGCCCACGTTATTGAAAGATACCATCGACTTTACTAGAAAATGCCAGTCTTGCCAAGTCCACTTGAACATACCGTACCAACCTATTGCATCAATGGTGAACGTTCAAGTTGCTTGGCCATTTGACCAGTGGGGGATTAACATAGTGGGCTCTATACTAAAGATGACAGGTTAAAGAAAACTCATCATTATTGTGGTTGAGTATTTCACCAAATGGGTTGAGATAGAAGCAGTCCTAAAAATAACTGATGTGGCCATCAAGAGATTTATTTAGAAGAACATTATCTGTGGTTTTGGTCTCCCCAAGGTCCTTATTTTGGACAATGGAACACAATTCCAGAGTAAAAGCACAAGACGTTGGTGTAAAGCTCTACAGATTCGTCAGCATTTCACTTCAGTCAGGAACCTATAGGCCAATGACCAATCGAAAGTAATGAACAGGAAAATTCTTGATCACCTCAAAGCCTAACTAGAAGGGACGGGGTCGAGTTAGGCAGACAACCTCCCAAGAGTACTATTGGCATGCAGGACCACTCTTCGCACAGCTATAGGCCATAGCCCTTATAGCTTAGCCTACGATTCCAAAGCGATTATACCCTCTGAATTGATACAACACATAGCTTAGGTGATCCATTTCAATCAAATCACAAATACATCCAAAAGAAAACTCGACATTGAGACCAATAATAAGCAGTGACAAAAAGCCTATAGCACCATGCAACGATATATATATCAAAGATAGTGGAGAATTACAATAAAGAGATTTGACCACGCAGCTTTAAGGTTGGAGACCTCATTCTTAAGAAAGTGGAAGTATCCAAGAATGTTGGCAAACTCGACCTAAAATGGGAGGGGCCTTATACTATTGTCAAGATGTCAAAGCACAATGTAAATCGACTAGTGGACAACAATAGCAATGAACTTCCACATTTATGGAATGCCATTAACCTAAAGAAATTCTATGTATGAAAGCTTTATAATAGCCATTGTATTATTTGATATAAACAAAGTTTTTAGCAAATCTACTATCATTTACTTGTAATGCTACAATACCTCCTAATTCAAAAAGCATGTAGTTGACCCTGTAATCGACCCAAGAAGCAGCTTCAAGCTGCCAAACTAAAGCTTTTCAGCCCAAAGTTTATAGTCGACCCAAGAAGTGGCTTCAAGCTGCCAAACCAAAGCTTTCCAGTCCAAAGTTTATAGTCGACCAAAGAAGCAACTTCAAGCAACCAAATCAAGGCTTTTCAGCCCTAAAGGTTACAGTCAACCCCATAGTCCACTTAAGAACTAACTTCAAGCTACCAAATCAATACTTTTCAGCCCCCAGTTTATAGTCGACCCAAGAACCAGGTACAAGCTGCCAAAATAATGCTCTTTAGCCCAAAGATTACAGTTGCCCCGAAGTTGACCACAACAAAGGTGCCAAGGTATAGAATCGATATTTTTCACCACGCCATTAGCAGTTGACCTCAAGTCAACCAAAAAATGTTAAGCTAATTAACTATGCAAGATACTTGACCCCAAGATTGAGAACAATATCATCACGATGTGATCAACCGTTCTAAATCGATCATACGCTAGTGCACCTTATATTAAATTGTTTATGTTTTCTTCTTGATCAATGAAAAACATATCAAAGTTTGACCCCACATTCAAAAACGAGAATAAAGTGAATATGATCGTTTTGACAAAAACAACTCATTTCAATGCTATGATAATGTCGACCAATATCTTGGATCAATTCCATTATGTTTGTTCTCATTGATTCAAATTAACCATGGTTATTCTTGCTAAAGTTATGTTACTTGTGGTCAAGTTATTGTCTATCAACTATTCATATTCAATCAGAACAAAAGTGCAAAATCAAACGATTAAACATATTGAACAGCAAGAACAATTTTTCATTAACTTTGAAGATCTGAGTACAAAGTTGGCTTACAAAAAAAATAGAAGAAAAATAAAAAAGCGCCATGCCGAGCGACCAAAATTTTAGCAGCTGAAATTTTAATGGTTGCTCGACCCTACAACCTTAGTATGAGCCCCTATAGCACCCTTCTCTATAACTTGATCAAGCTCATCGCTTGAGGGTATGGGAACAACCATGGGATTGTCGGCCTCTTGATCGGTCCTCGCAATGGCAAGTGAAATAGCAGCTAGCATCGATCAAGATGATCCTGCCTTGTCAACTAGGAAGTTAGTTTGGTGAGATGGCAGATATTCGTTAGCATCGATCATACTATCCCGATTCTCAAAGATAAAGTAATCTGCAAAATAGAACTCCTTTTCCACAATAGATAACCTTTTTGCCACCTCAGCCTTCTTTCACTGCACCTCTATCAGCTTAACAGGGGTACCTCCCCATCTTTGGCCGCTATATCCTCAAGCTTAAGGTATGCCTATAGTTTCTCATCGAGGATAGGACTGATACGATCCTTGTCCTCCACTCAAAAAGTATACCTAAGATACTCAAGCTATTTCACGGCTTTATCGAATGCATTCTTAGCGTTCATTTAGAGAGAAGACAATGCTCGCATCGTGAAACACTGAGCACAGCATGAATTATTTCAAAGCCTTTTGACGCATGAGTGAACGTTTTCTAAAGAAGTTTGTTTGAGCATCTTATATGGCAACATTATACCCCACATCCCGACCAGAGTTATAGCCATCCCCCGTATCTGGTTAAGCCTTGTTCAGCAGCTCGTCTATCCTACTTTTCTCTTAGATCGTGGTGACCAGCTAACTATCTTTCATCTTGAGTTGATTGTGGAGGTCCCCGACCTCCTTCGTTAATTGGTCAACTCTAACTTAGGCGGACTAGAGCTATGCCTTCATAGTCTCTATTTCACCCCCTCTTGTAGCTACTTTTGATTGGCAAAGGCTAGTTCCAATCTCCTATAAAAATGGTAGCCCAGCTAGCTCACCTGAAAGGAAAAATTTCTAAACAATAAATTATGCTTGATCAACAGGAGATAGCATTTGACAAGAAATATATCGATCATATATTTACCATGTTATTATGGTAGGCCAGAGCCTTAAGCATGGCTCCCTGGCTTAAGTTTATGAACTTTCTCTAGTCAGACGGGAAGAGCCCTACCATCATCACTTTGAGTGCACAGTCCTAGCCGACCTTGTTGATACCATTAAATGTGAGTTGTGCACAGCTAAGACAGGTTTTATCCTGAATCAAGGAGACTGCAGTTTGGGTATCTGGAAAGGCATGTCACCCCACACATGCTGAATAAATCATAGCCGAACAGCTGGCTCGACCTCGCGATCTTTCCTTTGCCTTTCTTGATCGTCATTATTTTTAGAGCAAAGCCCATTTGCTCGATTATCAACCTTTTTCCCTGACCATAGGTCGAGCTGGTGACATATTCAAAGAGGGCGATGCCATTGAGGAGATGGAACCATGACCAAATAAACCTTCTATCGACCTGCCGCAGCTTGGTGGCGATTTTTATTTCTTTGAGCTTGAGCTAATATTTCCTACCTGGTGTGATTCATTGTCTTCTCATGATCTGCTAGCACAAAAAGCAAAAAAACAAAAACAAACAATTAAAATAAACCACAAAGACATACAGATGAGTAAGTTTGCAAAATCAAAAAGGACTTTTACCTAGTCGATCATCCACTGATAAGCTTAAGTATTGCCAGCCAATACCAAACTTTTCTCCTTTATAAAGACAAAGGCCTCCATCTGGCCAAACTCAACCAGGTCCTGGACAAAGGTGTTGGGCCAGCTTGGGGTCAAATTACCAAGCATCGCGACATAACCTACCTACCACCCTTTTAGAATATTAAACCCCCTGGGCCTCTAAACATACAAAAAATATGTTTTTCACTTTTAGCCATAATAGGAAGATGGTGTGACTAAAAATTTTCAACATGGCCTGGCTATGAGATAGTAGAATCTTGATTCACCGGTGCTACCCAACTTTTAGAACATCAAAAAGGGAAAGAGGTTGGAAAAGTTGGCGAAAAAAACTAACTGGTTGAACAAATACATAAGGACTACAAAATTGTATATAGTTGAAAGGTAGTTAGGTAACAGCTAGGTTATGCAGACCTCTAGATCTCTAGTAGATCAACTATGGCTGGTATAAGAGGGAACTTAAGTCTACACCTAAAGGTTTTCTCGAACACAGTGATACAATCTTTTGGGGGTCGATGCACACTATCCCATAGACTGGGAACTATCAACTCGAACTTAGAAAAAACATGATAGAGATCCCTAATACATGTAAGATCGATCGAAGTAATTTTTGAAATAATTTTCACTATAATGACTTGGAGTAAAAAGTAGACTGCGCGATGCTAGCACCTCACTTGGGCCAGCGTCACCCTTAGAAGCAGCCTGCTCATCACTCGAGCTACTAGAGGTTGAGCTATTTCTTAATGAGCTACTTGGTCTACTACTACCACCCTCTCCCTAGAGTGGTACCCTATGTGACTTAGTAGCCTTACTATTAGAAGTATTCAACATGCTTAAAGAACAACTAAGGAAAAACTAAAGCTGAAAGGCAAAACTTACAAAATCTCGATGAAACTCTAGAGCATGGAATAAAAGGATGAGAGCTTTGTAAATTTGAAACTTGACTAGATGCAATGCAGTGAAAGTGAAAAATGGGCATTTTAACCACACCTATTTATAGATATAATGTAGTGAAAGTGAAAAATGGGCATTTTAACCACACCTATTTATAGACACCAGGGTACGGGAACCCGATCAACAATAATAATTACACAGTCGTTGCCAGATGCTTCGCATGGCTCAATGTAACAAGTGCATTAAATACACTAAAAACCTAGTCAAATGTCCAAAATCCTGGTTGAATTTGCAAAACCTTGGTTAATTCTCCAAAACTACTATTCAACAACCTAACTACTCCCTATTTCTTCTCGTTGACAGGCTCGATTAGGAATCAAAAATGGCTAGACTCATGATATAGGGTGGCCCAATAGGCCCAACCTAATAGCTATCGACCTAAGAGCACACTTTCGGGCCATTTCGCCTATGAGGCCTAGTTAGGTAATCGACTCTGATCAGCCACCCACCCGTCTTGTTGCCTCAGTAATAAGTAAGATCGATGTCTCTCGACTAAACTGCACATTGAGCGTGTGGGCTCGAATGTCCTTGACGAGAGGGCTTGAGCATCGCAACCATCCAATCCTAAAAGCTAGTTCTATGGTTGACCCCTATTATAGACCAGTGAGATCATTTTAGGATCGAATCATATCTTTACAGCATTAAATGCCTTGACAGACAACATATCTCAGCATTAATGGCGTATACTGCCTCAGTACCACCCATGTCGCCACTCTTGATAAGAGGCGCACCACCAGTGTACTATTCTGTCCCTAAACGCCAAAGGTGAGGCTACCTGAAATAGTATGAGAATGGAAAATGACCTAAAGCTCCCCATACAAGGATAAGAGCCCTCTGTGCACAATAGAGGTACCTTGGACATGTTTTCCAACTAGAAAAGGTTATAAATACCCTATTACTAGGTGCTTTTAAGGTATGCCATTTTCTTACTAAAGCTCTCACTCTACTACTCGATTATTCTAGTCGATCTAGTACTAACTTGAGTATCAGAATGCCTTAGTAGAGAGCACCTCAACTAGTCTGATGGTTGCTCATGATTGCAGATCTCAACTTGAGTTCTTATGAAGTTTGATCACTCAATCAACCAGGTCAAATTACCCCAAATACTAGCCCAATCAAGTAAAACACAACTTTCATCCTCATCACCTATAGTTTGCCAAATTACAATCACATCCCTTGGGGTTGGTTGTCATCTTATAAGCCTGTAAATGGGTAGGGTATCACCCTACTCAAACCCATATCCTAAAATACCTAAATAAAAATACCCTATATTCTATCTTACCCTAAAATATCCAAAAAGATGAGATCCTAACCCTACCCTACCCTATCTTCTCTAACCCAAGACCTATTAGGTCTAGTATATTGAATTTATACTTTTAATGTATATACTAATTTTCTCAATATATACTAAAAGTATAATTTGGTAAACGATAACAAAAAATAATTTTTTATGTTTAATTGAATTTAATTATTAATTTAAATTAGTTAATCTTTATTTTCAATTTTTCTTTCATTATTAAATTTTTTATTAACAAAGTTTATTCATTAGCAAAATTAATTTTATTAACTATTTTTATAAAAAATATTTATTCCACTATTAATTTTATTAATGAAAAATGTTCAGCTATTACTATTGTTACTCCAATTTAAAAAAAGATTGGTGTCCTAATATAACAACTTTATTAATTTAGTTCAATTTTTAATGAAGAAAATTATTTAGTTGTTATTGTTCATTCACATATTTGTAATTTTTATATATAAAAAGTTTATCTTTAATATAGATTTGATTTCGGTATAAACAATTTTTAGATTCATAGATTAAATTTAAGTATAAAGTAATGGGTAATTTATGGGTATGGATACATAGGTAATTTATGGATATAGACCCTACCCATTCCCATCAAATTATCTTTATTAAGTATGGGTATGCGTACAAGTATATGTATGGGTATGATATTTTGGGCCTAGTTAAGGTAATACCCTACCCATTTACAGGCTTATAGTCTTACAATGAGATCTTGCTGTTAGTCAAACTAAATAAATTTGCTTGCGTCATCGTTGAAGTTTTTAAAAATTTGGATTTTACCCTTTAGTTGATTGATTTAGGTTGTTTAACTTTTTTGGGGACCAAAATGCCCTTTTCAATACTTTGGCATGTGCCATATATGTGAGGATGTAATTATAACATAATAAGCATAACAAGGGGGATTAAATTAACAAACTAAAATAATGCTTAATATTGCCATTGGAAATATAAATTAGTAATTAATTAATGTAATTAGCAAATTTAATTAATTAGTTAAATCATTTTTAGTTAAATAATCATAATTTTTTAAATTAATTAATTAAAAGAATTATTAATTTTTGTTGCATAATTTACAAGCTTAAAAGATTACATTCAACCTCTTTAGGTAATTTGAACCTTTTTTAATTAATTAATTAAATATAATTAATTAAAAATATTATTAATTTTTGCTACATAATTTTCGAGCTTAAAAGATTATATTCAACCCCTTTTGGGTAATTTGAACCTTTCATATAGCTCCCTATACATTTAGTTAACTAACATATAAAACCCTCAATATCTTAAGAACCAGCAAGCACATCCCATAAGGAGCAACAAAAACATTCCAAATACGCAAAATAATGCGCCAAAATCAAACGAAACCAAAGTTATACTAAACCTACATTTACACTTACATCAAATACGTAGAACATTCAGTTCTTCAAAACATATAAGACATTACAATTAGTCACCTGTGTACTGAAACCTATTAGAAAATAATTTTAAAGCATTTTATACAATATTACACAAAATAGAAGTTCAGCTAACATCAAACCTCAAAATACTATAATTACTTTCCTATGAACTCAAAATCATTACAGAAAGAACCCTAAACATTTTCAAATATTATACAGAACTCAAGTTCAACAAACAACAAACTCTGAAATATAACAATTAGCACGCTCTATACTAAATTATAACAGAAAGAGCCTTAAATATTTTCAGAAACAAAGTAGTTTAAAGCAACAATAGTTGTACCTTCTCCTAGTTTGTTATGAAAGTCCAAGATATCTTTGGACTAAAGCCTCCAACAAATTCCTCCAAGCATTTGAAAAAGAACTCCTAAGAGTCTTTGCATTCTGTCTCCACCATAACAAATGCTAAAGGATAAAGTCCATTATTTCTATCTAATCCAACTATAGCCAAGAGCATACCACCGAAAGGCCATTTCAAATGACACATGTCAAATGACAACAATAATACAAAAAGTTATATGAAGATTCTAAACAAAATAAATCAAAACAAGTGAATAATTAGATGGGATGTTACCTTTACCATTCATTGCACTCAAACCTGACCAAATGCTACCCAAAATTCATGAAATTCAACGACCACCATGATTGGCATTCCTCAGGGTACCAACAAACAAGGATTTTGGTGGGTATAGGTGGTCACTTTTCATGCAATGCGCTTGGACTAAAGCAAGGTAGAGAACTATATAGGTTCTTTTCTCTTGTATGCACAAAATGACATTTCTTTTATCCTCTCTCTCTCTCTCTCTCTGAGGGTAATCTTGTATTTTTCTTTTTTCATATATTTTGAGCTTTAAAAAAAACTGAAGGGCAAATTAAAATGGTCTTTTAATGATTTCCATCACAATTTTTGGACAGTAGTTTTCTTTAGGGGGTTTCATAATTTCACACATGATTGGGATAGTTTCTATTATTACCTCAAGCCTCATGGGTAGTTTTTGTAATTATCTCCAAAAAGAAAAAGAGTTTTCATTTCATCAATTAATGTCACATGATTAGGCCATTTTGCAATTGCAGTTTTCTATTTCAATACTATTTTCTCTAGTGCTATTTAATTAGGCCAGATTAACGAGATTTAGTTTAAATGGAAAAATAAAATTATTAATATTATGAGATATTGCGTTTGAATTTCACTTAGACATGGGTTTTTATCAATTATTATATACAGTAGGTGTTAGGCTACATTAAATTGTTGCTGATTGTTAAACATTGATTGCTTATCATTAGAGTTACATTAATATGTTTCATATTCGGCGAAAAAAAACTAGACCATACAATTTCACTATAGACTTTCAATAAATTTAGGAAAAATTGCAAAACAAAAAGGAGTAACTATATATGTATATACCACATGGTTGATATAAAATGAAAAAAAAATATTATGATGAGGTTGAAAGCTGTTTTGAGTGAATTTGGTTGTGTTTGTGCTGATTCGACTAAAGAGGTCGAATGATCCAATAGTAATATCTTTTTAGGATGAGATCTACAACCAATAACAAACATTAGACTAGTCGAAGTGCCCCCAACTAAGGACTCTGACACTCAAATTATTACTGATCGAGTGACATAATTTAGTAGCAAAGTAAGAGCGCATAGTATATATAGCATACTTGGAGAGTGGCTAGCAATGGGGCATTTATAGTTTTTTCTAGGTGGATGATATGTCCAAAATGTCTATATCAGGTGTAGAAGGCTCTTATCCTTACTTGGGAGTTGTTGGTTATTTTCCATCCCAATACTATTCTAGGTGGCTTCTTCTTCTACTTTCTAGGGTGAATAGTATTCTAGGGGTGCACCTTCTAACAAAGTTGGTGGCAGAGGTAGTACTGGGGTAGCACGTGCTATTAATGCAGAGGTATGTTGACTGTCAGAACATTAAATACAACAAGAATATGATTCGGTGTCAGAGTGAGCATGCTGGTCAACGGTGATTGACCAAACAAGACAGTCAAACAGAGAGATGGTTGTATGGACTAGGTGGCTTGAAGCCTCCCATCAAATAGGGTCAAGAAATATCCACTCAATCAAGCAGTTGTGGTCGAGTAACTTAGCCTAATTGGGTTTGAAGGCGTAGCTGGGATTTAGATGCTTTATGGGCCTAGAAACTCTCTTTAGAGTCGATAGCATATTGGGCTGGGTCTATTGGGCTATCCTATATCACGAGTCCTCCTCATTCACGGTCCTAATCAAGCTTATCGATGGGCAGGAGTAGGAAGTAAACAATTGAATAATGATTATACGCCTTCGACCAAGGTTTTTGAATTCTCGATTAAGGTTTTTGAATACTCGACTAAGGTTGGTGCATTTAATGCATCTATTACATTAAGATATACAAAGCGCCAAGAGACGGCTATGCAATTATTACTATCGCTTGGGTTCCCACATCCTAACGCCTATAAATAGGTGGGGGTAGAAACATTCATTTTGCACTTTTATTAAATTTGGTCTAGTTGATTCCTGCATTCAGAGCCCTTAACCCTCTCCGCATTTTAGAACTTTCCAACAAAAAATTATAAGTTCTTTTCCAAGTTTTTGTGTTCTTTATTTTCTTTTTAAAGATGTCAAGTTCAACAAATAACAAGGATGCTAGGTCCCAAAGTGCACACTTTCATAGGGAGGTTGGGGGCGAGAGTGTGCCTGAGAGCACCTCTTAGAGTACATCTGATAGCTCATCGAGCGATAGCTTGACCTTCAGCAGCTCGAGTGCTGAGAGGGTTGTTTTTAGGGATAAGGCTAGTCCAAGTGAAGTGCCAACATCATGTGGTCGACTATTTACCCCTAACCACTATAGTGAGATAGTTTCCAAAATTGCCCTTACTGACCTAGTTCGCATTAGAGAAATGTACCATATTTTTTAGATGTATGAACTGTGGTGTCTGGGTTGCGAGGTAGGATATATCAACCTTTAAGGAGGTGTATAACGATATTCGAGGAGAAATTTAGATGTGGCCTTAGGTTCCTTCTAGCACCTGTAATAGTCGACCTTCTGGGGGGCCTTGAAGTTTACATAACATAGCTCCTACCAAATTATTTCGCAATTGTATATAATTTTGTTGTACTAATGCATTTATTTGGCCAATTGGTTTCTTTTGTTAATTTTTCAAACCTGTTCCACCTATCTATGTCTTGAAAGTCGGGTAGCACCGAAGAGTCTAGGTTTTATTACCTAATGGTGCGTCTACATCAAAAATTAATAGTAACCCCTCCTTATCATACGACCAAGAGTGGAAAAAATATTATCTGTATGTTCAAGGGTCTGATGAGTTTAATATTCTGAGAGGGTGGTGGAGGGGGCACATTGAGATACCAAGGAACCAAATGCTGAACTAGCTTAACACTTTCATTTTGTACTTGGCTGAGTTTGGCCAAATTGAGGCCTCGATTCTGATCGAGGAGAGATATCTGGTATTGGCTGGCTTGTCACTAGCCAAGCTAAACTAGCCCACGAGTGACCAGCTAGGTAGAAATCCTTGTCAACTATGATAACTGTGTATTTTCATGTCTGTTTGCTCAGTTCTAATTGCTTTTTATTTTATCTTTTGTTGGTAGATTGAGAAGAGATAATAACTTGCGGTAAACAAAAGGCATAAGCTAGGGCCCAAAGAAATGATGAGCACTGTAGAGCGACCACTTAACAAGATACAGCTTTTGTGGTGAAGGTAACATCTTCAACCATCACCCCTGCCATACCACAGATTGAGCAAGCACCCCAGCCTGCTCGATCAATGAAGGATGTTCAAAGTAGCTTCGTGGGTTGAGGTGAGAGACAGATAGCTGAGCAGGAAGGCTCTACACCTAAAAGAATGGTAGGAGATAAAAGCAAACAAAAAGCGACCATCAGTTATGACCTATTTGGCAAGCGTAGTGATGGGGTCTTATTTCAGATACCCAAGCTGCCGTTGTCTCAATTTAGAACTAACCCTATCATAGAGATGATGAATTTAAGCTTGATTATTTCATTGGGGATGACAAGCACTAGTGCACTCAAATGCATGGTGGCCGGGCTTTTTTCCACCAACCAGTGGAAGTTCATAGGCCTAAGCTAGGTCAGTACGCTCAGGGTATTGGCCTACCACTATAATATGGTGAGTGTGAGGTTAATTATTATCTCATCAAATTCTATCTTCAACCAATTATATTATTTAATTATAATTTCTATTTCAGGTAAGACAGCTCGGGTACCATTTCTACTGCAAATCAGAGTTGGCTCTAGTTGATCGTGAAGAATTATAGAAGGGAGGAGAGTTGTAGACTCTGAAGGTTCAGCTTGAATGCTCCCAACTGCAGGTTGACCAACTGACTAAAGAGATGGCCGACCTTTGAGAATAGCTCAATATGAAATACCAACAGCTAATCAAGGCTATGGAAGAAAGAAGCCGAATAGACTCTATGCTAAAAAAAGATCACCTGAACATGTAACTGAGCTAGTCCTCTGGTCGATCAATCGGCCATGCTGCTACACATGAGGGGGCTTGAGCAGCATTCTCTTGACAGCTCCTTTTGATGTGAAGGAAGGTAGTGGAGCAATTTATGCTCGCTCAACTTTCTAGGACACAAGCATGGTTCTTTTGATCGATGATGCCTGCAGTGCATTTGAGAAGATAGTGAAGCAACTCAAACACCTAAGCTATGCCTTCAGGGCTGAGGACAAAGATAAAATAAACTTGATTCTAGACAAGAAGCTACAGCCTTACCCTGAGTCTAAAGAGGCCGCAGTCGATGAAGGTAGGAAGAGGGACACTACAACAAATGCTCTCATCGAGCCCATAATTGAAGCTCAACAAAAGCAGGTTGAGATCAAGAGTAAGCTAGCTGATCTAGCAAGCAAATTTATCTTTGCTAAGGACTTTGTGTTCTACTTAAGGATAGACAGGTCGACGTTGCTTAGTACGTGCTGCGCTTAACTGACTTTATGGATAATGTAACAGAGCCCTCGCAGCCAGCGTAAGTAGTTATGCCTCTTGTATCAGTGATGCCCAAGCCTAATCAAGACACATATGATGGTGCCCAAATAGGTCGATCGGAGGGTGTCAGATCAAGCCAGAATTGAAATTACTACTCTCTTTCTTTGTTTTTTATTTTTTATGAAGAGTAACCTTCCCTTGCAATAAATATTTCATTTAATGAAATATTACTTTTGTTGTGCTTAATGTGTATCCAATCAATTTTACAGCTTTCTAATTAAATGCAATTGCCTCATCGCAATTGTGTGGTTGATAGGTTGATAACCAAGTTAATTAACAAAAAAACTAACAACTTTATCATTGATTTAAGTTACTGTTAAGAGATACACATGGTCTCGTCGAAGTAATTTCAATGATCTAATTTTAAAATTTTCTTCAATTTCACAGTCAAGTTTCATTACTCTTGGTTGAGTTTGAGGTTTCTTAACTTTGCAATGTTATGCTGATTTGTTATTGACTACAGGGTCAATTGCACAATTTTGGCTAAAAAGCCATTTCTTGGGTCAACAGTGGGGTCAACTACATAGTTTAGGCTGAAAAGCCTAAAGTTGGCAGTGTGTAGCTACTTTTGGGTTGACTACGGGGTTGACTTGAAGTTGGGGCTTGGAGCTTTGATCTGTCAGCTTGAAGCTGCTTTTGGGTTAACTGCAGGGTCGACTTGAAACTTGATTTGGCAGTATACAGCTACTTTTGTGTCGACTATGGGGTCGACCTAAAACTTGATTTGGCATTATAAAGCTACTTTTTGGTTAGCTTGAAACTTGGTTTAGTAGCATAAAGCTGCTTTTGGGTCGACTATGGAGTTGACCTGAAAGTGGATTTAGTAGCGTGAGCTGCTTTTGGTTCGATTATAGGGTTGACTTGAAACTTGGTTTAGCAGCATAAATCTATTTTTGGGTTGACTACACGATCGACCTGAAACTTAATTTAGTCGTGTAAAGTTACTTTTGGGTCAACTATGGGATTGACTTGAAGCTTCAAGTTGTGAGAGGTAGATGCAGTTATAACAATATAAGTGAATAATAGGAGTGTTGCTAGAACTTTATTTATATCACAGAATACGAAGATGATTATAGTGTACTCTTATGTATATAATTTCTTCAAGTTGATGGCATTCCAAGGACAAGGAAACTCATCCCCATCAACATTGGCAAGTCAATAAGTGTTATGCTTTGATACCTTCACAACCATATAGGGTCCTTCCCATTTTGGGTCAAGTTTGCCAACATTCTTAGATACGTCCACCTTTTTGAGAACAAGGTTTTCGACCTTAAAATGGCACAACCTGACCCCTTTATTATAGTTCTCTGCCATCTTTGATCTGTAGTGCTATATGTTGTTGTAGGCTTTTTACCTTCACTCATCAATAGTCTTGAGGTTGAGCTTTCTTTTTGACGTGTTTCTAAGCGGGTAAAAGTGAATCACTTGAGTTATATGCTGTAGGAGTTCTGAAGGGATGACTGCCTCAGACACTTAAATCAAGCTGTAAGGGTTGTGACCTATAACTGTGCAAAGGGTTATCCTATATTCCCATAACACTCCAAGGAGGTCGTCTGCCTAACTCAACCCAGTATCTGAGATTCTAGTTTTTAGGTGATCAAGGATTGTTCTGGTTGTCACCTTTGTTTGGCTATTCAATTGAGGGTTACCCATTAGGATAAAATATTGGGTGATTCCCAAGGCCTTGCCCAACTTCATGTATTTTTACTCTGGAACTGGGTCCTATTGTCTAAAATGAGGATTTTAGGTAGACCAAAATGACAAATGATGTTTTTTCAAATAAAACGTTTGATGGCAACGTTAGTTATTTTTGGGACAGCATTAGCCTAGACCTATTTGGTGAAGTACTTGACCACCAAGATTATAAACTTTTGTTGACCTATTATCTTAGGCAATGAACCCAAAACATTGATCCTCTACTGGTTGAATGGCCAAAAAATATGAACATTGACCATGGGCACAGTGGGTTAATGTCAAAGGTTCAAATGGACTTGGCATGATGGGCATTTTTGAGCAAAATCAACAGCGTCTTTCAGTAAGGTTGGCCAAAAGTATCCATACTCGATGATTTTATGAGAAAGGGGATCTTACCCCTGAACGGTTCCTAGATATGCTTGCGTGGATATCCTATAAGACCTTACGAGCTTGGTTGGAATCCAGGTATCTTAAGGGCAGTCTAGAGATCAACCTCTTATATAACTAGCCATGCTCGTTGAGTACAAACTTGGTGGCTTGTCCTCAAACGTGATGAGCCTCATTTTTTATCTTCAGGGATCATGCCATGACTGAAGTAAAGTTTTATTAAATCTTGCCACAAAGAAACTATTTCTTCAATGCTCCTTATCAAATTCTCTTCGAGATGGCAGATCGATGGTCTTTTCATGACCAGAAAAGTTATCGTCCTGTCTTTTGTGCCTCTGGTCGAGCTAGTAAATTTAGACAAGGCATCTACGCACGTGTTCTCAGAATTAGGTACCTGACTGAGAGTGAATGTTTTGAATGATTGCTGTAATTTTCTAACCTCCACCAGGTACTAGCTTATTGTGAGTCCTTAGCCTCAAAATTTTTTTCGACCTATTCTGTTACCAACTAGGAGTATGTGATCGCAGCCAGGTGGTTGACTCCTCGATTGAGTGCCATCCTCATTCCAATGAGGAGGGCCTTGTACTATACCTTGTTATTGATAACTACATAGTTGAGTTTGATCGTAAAATCATACTCCTCTGTTTTTGAGGAATGGAGACCTACTCCTGCTTTCCCTTCTAATGTGGTCAAGATCCATCAATGTGCAAAGTCTAAGCAATAGGAGTTTTATTTCTTTTTTTTGGAAGATCGACCTGCTCAGCGATGAAGTTAGCCAAAACCTGCGCTTTGATGGCTATTCTGGATTGAAATGTGATATAAAATTCTCCCAACTCAATGGCCATTTCATTAACCACCTAGATGTGCCTGGCTTCAAAAAGGCTTGCTTCAATGGCTGATTTGTTAGTACTATCATGGCATGAGACTAGAAATATGGATATAGCTTTTGAGCCATGGTGACTAATACCAGAGCAAACTTCTCAATTTCCAAGTAGTTATGTTTTAATCCTTGGAGTGACTTAGTGCAATAGTAAACTGGTTGATGACTTTTATCTCTAGTTAAAACCAAGACCGAGTTAATCGATGCTTCTAAGACAGCTAAGTATATGTGAAGTACCTCTCCAAGTTCAGGTTTTGCTAAAATGGGAAGTAAGGACAAATACTTTTTTAATTTGACCAGATCTTGATCACACTATTTATTCCACTGAAAACCCAATTTCTTGGCATTTCTGAGAATCTTGAAGAAAGGTAGGCTCCTATTGGCCAATCGAGCAATAAACCTCCCAAGGGCAATAATCCTCCTGACCAGGCGTTGTACATCTCTGATTATTTAAGGTGGAGCAATGTCTAACATGGCTTAAATTTTCTATGAATTGGCTTCAATACTCCATTAACTGACCATATAACCCAAGAATTTGCCTAATCGAACCCCAAAGATACACTTATTTGGATTTAGCTTCAAACCAAAATCTCTCAATATGACAAAAGTGTGATTGAGGTCGAGCAAATGGTCTTTAGTCTTCTCTATCTTATAATCATGTCATCGACATAAACCTCCATAAACTTGCCTATCTTATTCTTGAATATAAAGTTGACCAGTCTCTGATAGGTTGCTCCAACATTTTTTAGTCTAAAGAGCATGACCAAAAAGAAATAAACACTATTAGGGACTACAAAAGAGGTTTTATCTCTGTCTTCAGGGGCCATGAATATCTTACGATACCCTTAGAATGCATCCATCATACTCAACAATTCACAACTAGCTGTGGAATCTACTAGTAAATCTATTTAAGGCAGGGGGTAAGGATCCTTAAGGTAAGTTTTATTCAAGTTGATGAAATCATTACATATGCACTATTATCCCTCATTCTTAAGGATGAGTACAAGATTACAAAGTTAAAATGGATATTAAATTTCTACAATATAACTTATATCTAAGAGTTTCTTAACTTTCTCTTTAATGATCTGGATCTTCTTGGCATTGAAGGTTCTAGTCTTCTGCTTGATCAACTTGTAAGAGAGGTCGATATTAAGGTGGTGTACGATCACACTAGGGTCGATTCCCTGGATGTCTGATGCCTTCCAAGCAAAGATATCGATATTTCTCCATAGAAAATCAACCATGAGATATTCTAAGTGAGGGCCCATATTTATTCCGATCTTGGTAGTCTTGCCGGGGTTCTCGGTGTCCATCTCAACTGTTTTGAACTCCTCAATGAGCTCCCCTCGAGTATCTTTCAACTTGCTCTTCTTGTTGGTTTGGCCCTCCTTAGGTTCCACTATAGAGTTGTCCTTTGAGGTCTTTATAGTCGAGTCTTCTGCTCACTTAACTCGATCAAAATGTTGTAATATCGCCAAGCTTTCTTGATGTTTTATAGTAGTTTACCTGTGCTAGCTGGGATCAAAATTTTGATTTTTATGTGATAGGTCGACACAATGACATGAAAATCATTGAGAGCTAGTCAATCAATTATAACATTATAAGCAAATAAGGTGTTGACCACCAGATAGTTTATCATCAATGTCCTTTTTTAGGGCCCCTTCCCAAATAACATAGAGAGGTTGATAGAATCTTCTTGAATAATTTTTAACCCCTCGAACCCAACCAGAGACATAAGCATGGGCTCAAATTTTAACTAGCCTAAGTTCATCTATTTTAGTGTCAAGAGGAAAATGATGTTGGCCGAGCTGCCATTATCGAGCTGGGGTCGTCAATGAAGAAAATAGGCTTATGGATAAATGGAACATTATTTTGATCAAGGAGGCTTTGGTTGACTTTAGCCTCTTTTGCGTATGCTTCTTTGCTAACTTTGAGTCTCCTTAGTAAGGCCTCCCACATTCATGTCACTCATACCTTAAATGGGCGAGCGATCATCTTGGATAGATTTATTTTCTTTATCCTCATTCCTAGAGCTAGCCAATCTTTCTCTATAGAGAATCTGATTGGTTTTGCCCCTTTTAGCCTATGCGTCACTGGCTATATATTTTTTGATATGGCTCTACCTGATGAGTCTCTCAATTTCATCATGTAGATTAAAACAGTCATTTGTGTCATGCCCATTTATTTATGAAGGTGGCAATATTGGTTCAATTTTTTCATTATTTCAGTCTCTGTCAGCTTTCTTGATTTCTTGAAGAGGTTGTCATGCTGGATTGAAAATAGGGCCTCTCTCCTTGGGATGTTCAGCAGAGTATAGTCATAGAAGTGCTTTATTGGAGATCGATCTCTCTTCCTCTGTTTCTGGTCATCTTTCTCTTTATTTTTCTTTTGTTGATCTCAAAATTTTTGAACTTCAGTCTGTTCATCTTCTCCTAGGTTGTGTATTTCTCTGTCAGGTCGAGCAATTCCTCCATTGATATAGGTGCTCTTGCACAAAAGCATTGGTGCATTCCCTATGCTAAAGCCCCAAAAATAGTACATCAATCAAGAATTTGATCCTAAGGTTATCAATCTTTAGCACCTCCATGTTGAACCTTGTAAAACAGTCATAGAGGGACTCTTCCTCATTCTACTTAACGATGTGGAGATGGGTATGAAGGAGCTTCGTCTTTCGTCAACTAGCAAACTGGTGAAGAAACTTATCACAGAGTTGGTCATAGGAATATATTGATAAGAGTTCTGACTTAACAAACTAATCGAGTGCTATGCCTTGGAATGTGGTCACCAACACCTTCACATGGATATACTCGTTATGCCCATGCAGTTGTATCATATGTTCAAATTACATTAGGTGCTCATTGAGATCAATTAAGCTATCATACTGTAGGAGTCTAATTAGGACCTTAGTGTTGACGGTGATGTGCTCATCGATAATCTCCTGAATAAATGGCAACCCTTTCTCTCGATGGGACCTTTGGGGGCCATCTTGGTTAGGTACCTTTTTAGTATTTCTTCTCAAGATCTTGTCAAGGCGTCTGTTCAGTTGTTGCACTTGGTAGGAAACTTTTTCTCATACCTCCTGATCAGCTTAGGTTATGTTTTGAACAAGCTAAAGCCTCACATGCTGCGAGGCTCGAATGGGTCTAGCCGCATGATTCATTGATTAATCCATTTCTTTATGTTGGTCTAGTTTGGAATGTTCGATCTTATCATGCTATAGGGCTCGATTAGATCAAACATAATGGTCTATAAAGTCAGCAATTTCATCCCTTAACTATGGTCGCCCCCTCTCTCCCTAAGGGCGCATAGGGCTTGTTTCTCGTCTTGCTGGTGATCGCTTGGACTCCAAGCAACCATGACTATCCTAGGGAGACCTCCTCTGGGAGTGATGGTTGTAGAGTTACGTTGTTAGCTAAGGATAGCATAGTTGTGTGCCTGTTCAATGCTATATAGATTTGGGTAGAGATTTGTTCACTTACAAGCTACATTAGCCAAGGAATGGTCAGCATTACTACTTGATCCTATGGGGTGCTGAGGCCTGGGGCATGTGTTCCTTATTGAGGTTGAGGGAGAGGTAGAGATGATGTCCTCCTATTATCCTCTCTCTCGGATGTGGCTCTTTTGGTGTTTACCATCTTCTCAGTTACAATCTTGAATGTTCCCATAGATGGTGCCAAAATGATGAGGTTGAAAGCTGTTTTTAGTGAATTTGGTTGTGTTTGGGCTAATTCAACTAGAGAGGTCGAATAATCCAACAGTAATATCTTCTTGAACTGAGATCTGCAGTCAATAGCAAATGTTAGACTAGGCGAGGTGCCCCTAACTAAGACACTCCAACACTTAAGTTAGTATTGGTTAACTGAGATAATTTAATAGTAGAGTAAGAGTGTATAGTATATATGGCATACCTGAAAGGTGGCTGGCAATGGGGTATTTATAGCCTTCTCTAGGTAGATGATATGTCTAATATGCCTCTATCAGGTGTAGAGGGCTCTTATCGTTACCTGGGAGTTTTTGATCATTTTTCATCCCAATACTATTTTAAGTGGGATCATCTCTTATTTTCTAAGATAAATAGTATTTTTGGGCTGCCTGGTGGCAGAGTTGGTGGCAGAAATGGTACTAAGGTGGCATGTGCCCTTAATACGGAGATACGCTGACTATTAGAACATTAAATGCGATAAGAATATGATTCAACGCCGGAGTGAGTACTCTGATTGACAATAATTGGCCAGATAAGGTGGTCAACCAGAGAGATAGCTGTACAAACTAGGCAGCTTGAAGCCTCCCATCTGGTAAGGTTGAGAAATATCCGCTCAGCCAAGCGATTGTGGTTAGGTAACTTTGTCCAGCTAGGTTTAGAGGCGTAAATGGGCTTCAGATGCTAGGTAGGTCTGAAAACCCTCTTTGGAGTCGGTAGCTTATTGGGCTTGGCTTGTTAGGCTATCTCATATCACATTGTATCATTTAGAAAGACAACTTTTTTTTTCTGAAAAGAAAGATGGAATAGATATATCAATTATTACATTGAAAAGAAATTAAACTCATTGAAATAAATAATTACATTAAAATATCAAATAGTAATGGAAGGAGCACTAATTAAAATAATATATATACATATATATTATACAGGTAGACTAACACTTAGCCAAATCATCAAATGATCGAAGGACATCACTTCAACTCATTTGTAGGGGATCAAAGTTTGAATTTGATGATGCAAGTTTCAATTTGAGTGGCAGAATGAGTGAAGTCGAACTTATCTCAACTAAAGGCATGGGGGTCAGACCTTCAACCACAAGGAGCATGTTAGACTTACTGAGGTGGCCTTCGACTGAGATGTCCTTCCAATGCTTAAGTCAAATTCTAGTAGAAGGTAAAGATAAGATATTTAGCCTAGGCAATATGTAAAATGGAGTGCGTTCCATCGTAAGGATGGAAATTAGGGTATTTGCAAGGCATGTCAAATGGATTTTACCATTAATTCCTTGCTATTTATAGACAAGTTCTTCCTTGTACAAGGGCATATGATGCTTTTCCTAAAAAGGGGCCAAATAGAGGCTCCACCTAGGCAAATTGGTGATGCTTAGCCTTTATTCTATCTTCTAACAGCTTTAGTATGGACAAAAAGTAACACAATCTATCAATAATGTAAAGAGGAGAGAAAATAGATTGTAGTCTACAAACATTAAATGCAACAAACCTATGTCAAGTTGAACATATGATGCTTCCTTGGTCGATTCCAACTTGACTTGATCGTCTTTAGACACTTGGTCCTATGTTGTGTTCATG
>JACGDI010001352.1:362580-426409 GCA_014898725.1 Jacaranda copaia
AAGGCTATGGTTGAAAGAATGATGTCAGAGTTTAGGGTCGATTAATCTCCCTTAACAAAATTCTAATGAAATTTTAGTATGTGTGCATGTGTAAAAATAAATAAATTAGTAAATAAATAGACTAACACTCAGTGGACATAATCCCAAGCCCCCTAATTTTAAAGCCTTAATCTTACTACAATTGCAATCGGGGAATATCACTACAAAAATTAGGATATTAGTGATAAAATGAAAGGTGACGATATAAAAATTGTCACTAACAACATGTGTTAAGTGAAAAGAGCTTCTATTTTGTCATTAAAGATATTTTTTAAGTAATAATAATTTTTATTTTGACACAATATGACTCACTAGTGATAAAAATTAATGTTTTAAATTGTCACCACTGAGAATTCGTGATTCACCCATAACAACAACCTAATGACAATAAAAATTATCATTAATTGTCAATAGTGATAACTTAAATACTATTCCTATCACTATTTAGTTTGTAAAAATAATTAAGATGATAATTTTTTATTGTCCCTAGGTTATCACCACAGGTGTGTCACTAATTATCAATCATGACAATTTAAATACTATTCTTGCCACTATTTAATTTGTAAAAATAATTTGGATATTAAAACAAATTTTTTTTATCATTTAATATGTTATTAATAACAATTTTTATATTATCACATATTATTTTATCATTGATTTACTTTTTCTTATAGTGTACCCAAACAATTTTTCGAGTGATTTGGCGCTAAAAAGTTACGTGAACAAAATACGTTAGATACATGCGTCGGTGTGAGTGCGTGTGTGTGACAGAAGAAAGTGAGATTGATGTAGAATTTTCCATGGCATGTATTATTTCAAGGGTAGCTATCATTTGTATGTCTGCTATGTTAAGGCAATTCGTAGACCGAACAAATACCAGAAACTATGAGAAATCCGTGGAAACCCAAATTGAGATGTCCCCCGAAAAATTAACTATTTTTTTGGTAGCTAAAGACAACATTTCATAACTTTATAAACAAAAAATATATTATATTTAAGTGAATCACATAATTATTTGCAATCAAAATACTTTGAGATGCAAATGTGTGAATTGAGTTCAACGTTCGGTGGACACGGGTACACATATATACATACATACATACATACATACATATATATATATAATATTTGTAATAAATGGACTCAATGAAATAAAACTTGTGGCTAGAAGATTGTTGGAGGCTGCCTGTGAATGGAAGAGGAGATCATCAGAGGATAATTAAGATTATTATGTTAAATTATTGGTAAAGATTCTCGTAATCTTTTTGTCTGATTTTCAACTTTTTGTTAATGAAGTTATGCAGAGAGACATTGACATATCCCACAAAGGAGAGTTGCCATTGTATGAGGAATTGACTTTTGGGGGGGACAATTCAGAAACACATATTATTAATTTTGAATATTACAACCCATGCAATATGATTGGCATTTGGCGTCAATATCTTAACTTGTGTTTGATTCTTTGTCTGCACTGATCATCAATAACAAAAACTCTCCAATTAGGCCGCCTAATATGACCACCCTCTCTTTCATATACATTTCTTTAATTTTCAAAGATGCCACAAAATGATTCACAATCAGGACAAAGTTATTCTTGTATTACTTTTTAAAACTTATGACTAAAAAGCTAAAATTCAAATCAATTTTGTGCAAATGGTATATAGTTACCATTTTTTATTTTTCTTTTCGTTTACCACTTCATTTAGCTTGGTTGGTGACATTGTTTTATTTCACATTTCACATTTAAATTATTCTTACTTTAGGATCGATGTATAATACTACTACAATTTATAAATACTTTTAGAAAAAAGAAGAAGAAGAAGAAGAAGAAGAAGAAGAAGAAGAACATGTAAAACTCGAAAGCAGAAAGAGGCAGTTAAAATGAATATTTCTGTGAATTTCCTTTCTTTTTCCTTTGAGGCTGTGAGTACATAAATTGGCTCTATCAAATTTCACTCATGTTATTGTATTATTGCCTTGAATAATAGTAGTTTGGTTTCTTACAATTGCAATAAGAATGGGAGCTGAGATCAGTAATCATATGTAATGTAAGAATAATGAAATAAATGACCTGTTTCAATGGAATACCAGGTTGCGACAAGTTCTATCACAAGGATATGGGCAGTCAAGTTCCTTGATATTTAATCGATCAAAATACCAGTCTCCCACAGCCGTTGCAACTTTCTGCACATTGTTCAAACAGAAACACAGTCAAATTATAAGAAGATTAACATTTTATGGAGACAACAAAAATTAGAACGAATTAAGATGTTTGCAGTTGTACCTTGTTGTGGATGACAGGAGAATTATTTGCAAACCATGTATCCTGCCTCTCTGACTGGCAGTGAGCAAAACAAGAATTTATGAATAAGCCACTTTGTGTTGATACTTCTAAGGTTTTTATTGCGTTTAGCATATGAATCCTAAAACCTGTTCCATGAAATAGATAGATTCATTAGATGGACTAATTCAGACAATTAGCTCCAAAGATATGTTAGGAAATATCAGCACAAGTACAACCTTGCAAAATTTGGATCTGTGATGCTGAACATCGATCAATATTGTTTCTGCATAAACGCCAGTTGCCAGGAGAATCAGCTTTTGGAGGAGCCAAGCTTTCTTGGACCTGAACAAATGAAAAAAGGATAGATGACATATTATGATTTTGAACCGTAATGCATTTCTGTCTCATTGAGGGAAGCAATATGCAGAAGAAAACTATTGCTTACCTGCCATGCATCATAGGCGGCATTGAGAACAAATAAAGGGCTTTCTATGTTGTTAATCAAATTCTGAGGGAAGAAGCACTGCCAGTGGAAAAAAGCAAACATAGCAAAATCGATTGTTATTGCAAGAATCATGTCAGCGCAATTGCGAAATAATCGAGCAAGAGACTTACTGAAGTTGGATCGAGGTGGTTAATACAAGTTTTAGGGAGGTTCCTTTGGACACCCTGTTTTAATGAGTAAAAAGAAACTTTTGATTGATGGATAAATGGAGAATATTGATAGAAAGTCCAAGAAAAAGTCAATCAACTTCATTGATTCGAGGATTTGATAGGATAAGTACCTGTAAGCTAACAACACCACCAAAGAAATTTCTGATTGTGTGTCCACCAGAAATATCGACGCTGCACAACACAACATACATTGCAACAGAACACTTAGAAATAGGCTGCTAGTGGAGTATGCAGCTACATATGTCAAAAAGGGTACAATTAAAAAATTTGAAACTTACGTATCCAAAAATAGTCCAGCATCGCTCAGGCACTTCACTTTGGTACTTGTTGGAAATAAGTGTCGAAACTCATCACAATGCAATATAGTAGCCAGACCACCAGCAGAACAACCTGAAAGAAGTGCCTGAAGCACAGGAACTGAGTATATATCATCGAGAGGGAATCTCAAATAGAAACAAAAAGAATATTTGTAAATCCATCAAGTAGCGATGATTACTTGGTCGGCATTGCGCATTCCTTTGGACATCAGGTCTTCCATTGCAGCTAGCCATATGCGTTGCCCTCTGAATTGCAACCCTGCAACCTAAATTAAAATGGTTAGGTCGGACAATTGTAAAGATTAGAGGTTGTTTAGCTAATTTAGAAAATCTTATAAATTTCTACACTTCATAACATGGTTTTAGAGCTTATAAATGTGAGATCTCACTTTGAAATAAGCTTTTAAAATATTTGAATAAAATAAGATCTTAAAGTTTATGACATGCTGTACTGACAATTCTATAATTAATATCATTAAAATTAAAGAGTCAGTGAAAATCTTAAAATAAGTTATAAACTTTTTTCAGTTTTCAAACAAGCTTGAAAAAATTTTACTAAACAAATTATAAGTTCTCAATATCTCATAGGATATTTTGAGAAATTTATAAGCTCATTGATGGTGAGATTAAACTGGTTCTCTACTTGCTAATTTCACAGCTCTCCCTTCCACCCTATCTCACAAATCCAGTAAACACAAAATATGTCCACTAATCTCAAAAATTTGGCAGTCTTGTGGCTCCTTTACCCTAAAAAGAATAAAATTTCTATTGACCAAATAAACCCTGAGTGCAAAAAAGCTATTATCAACTCTAAGCACACCATATTTCCGATTCTTTCAGCTTTTGGAGGCAAATAAGCCACATCATAATTTCACCAATGATGCTATGATTGGTCCAACCATCAAATCAGGGAGTTCCAATTGATTAAGAGAACATCCAACATCAGAGAGGTAGACTTTCATCCATAACTTCACCGAAACTTGACATTGACTTCTACAAATAGGCAAAAAACTGGAAAAATAAACCTTTCCTACCATAACAGATAGAAAAAGATCAAAGTGTTACAACTAGGAAGAATTATTCCCCTTTTCTTCATCAGACAAATTTCACATTCCAGAAGTAAAATACACAAAAGTGCAGATAATAGACTTGTGGAAAGAAAGAGAAAGATGGAAATTAAATGGCATATAATGCTGTAAACCTTATCTTCAGCCTCCCCTGCAAAGGAGGCACCATCACAGTATCTTATCTTTACTCTATTCCAGCTAAAAAAATCTGCATGCCAAACATTTAAATGAAGAAAGTTATTAAAACAGCCATATCAAGCAGCAGAAGACACTAGACATTCAATGTGATCTGCATAAGTTTTTTAAATTTGAACCTGGATTTTCCCAAGCCTTGTTGCTAAGTATCCCTGTAAATGGAATTTGCTTTTCAAAATATGCTGACGACCCACGGCTTGTCTTTTTGCGGTAAACACATGCTCTAATATTATTGCACCACCCTCCACCCTGCCGTAAATCTCAAAAATTTAGGTTCGGGAGTGGAAAATGTACTTTTTTTTTATGCATAAATTATACAGGTGCAGTGATGGAAGATAAAAGTAAATAACTCGAACAAGTTAGTGGTTATCAATAATCAAAACTAACCAGTTCCGTACTAGACAATGTCAAGTGTATAGTGGAACATACACGGTTCCTGTACTAACCAAACTACACAAGTTTGATTGGAATTTCTTACTTTCGATAACTTCAAAAGAAAGGAACTTGGTGGCCCAAATACATGATAAATCATGTGGAGATCTCCCACAAGACAATTCTCCATACGCAGCATCAAATGTAATTGCTGGTAGAATGACTTTTCCTCATGAACTGGTATATGCTCTTGTGAAGAAATCAAATGACCAAGAAAGATATTTCGATTATGAGAGATAAAAGAGAAACAAAAGTTACGGCCAACAAAAGCAACCCTCTGTTAATTAACCTCATTTAATTTGTTTAGTCAGCAAAACACATAAACCAAATTTATAAACAAAAGTTGAACTCAATTAACAACATTATAATACCATCATCACGGAGATGTGTCACCAACCTCCAACTGGACAAGCCAACTGTTAGCTCTGTTCCCAAATCCACGATGCAAGTGATAGCCGGGTACAGTTCCATCCAAACATACTGCAAAAAAGTAATGTAAAAAGAAAGATTGTCAGACTAAGAAGCATCGAAAAAGTTAAATTCACTTTGAAAATGCTTGTTGTTATAATTTTATGATATATCTGCATCTCGGGTGAACTCTCAAGATGCATTTACCAATTACCTTGCAAGCTTGACATAAAAATTTAAAGAATATTCTTTTTCTTTAACAGTTCTAAGTTATATCGGAAGATAGTTCAGCAGAATTTAATACCCATATCCATAGCAACGTAACCATTTCAGGTGTCAAGTGACATTCTTGCAATACAACAAAAAGAACCGCATTAAGTTGCCAAACTCAAGACACAAAGCTTGCATTAAACCAGAGGAGAATAATAGCACACCCAAAAAGAAAAAAAAAAAATCTTATTTATTACCTTTTAAGAAACTATACACCGTACAGGTTTAGGTCCACAGGAATATTACCAAGAACAAGATTAACAACATACAGCGTGAAGGCAAAACAGGAATAATTGAAACATCCATTACAATTTATAACACAGAACCAGAATCTTTATTGGTCAAGAAGAATTCAATACGGATGAAGAAACATAAGGGCAACTCAGATTAAACTGAAATATAGCAAAAGAAATAAAATGCCATTAATAACTATTTTTATGAAAAGTTTCAAAAGAAAATACCAGAACTGAAGAAGACTCCTAACCTTAATTCCAACACAGTGAGAATGGTAAATGCATCTAAATAATCTCCGTTACAAAATTTAAAAAAAGAAAAAGAAAAATGGTTACTCTAATTAATTAGATTAAAGCAAATAAAATAAAATGCACTAGCAATTCATCAGAGAAAGAAACTACTCTATAAAAAGGAAAAGAAAATACCAGAATCAAAGAATCTATATATACATTGTATATATATAAGCAGCGAGAGACAGAGAGAGAGTACCAGCTCCTTTAGCCTTAGCTCCTTGAACAAGAGTAAGACCCACCATGAGAGCACCGGGAGGGGGAGTTGCAGCAGATACTCCATACACAGACTCCAAATATGACATGGACTCCAACGACGACAAATCTGTTCCATTCCCTGTAAAAACCCCATCAACTTCGAAACTTGCAACAACATCCCATTTGCCGAATAAAATCCCAACATAAATCACACACCAAAATCCCATGGCCCTCACTTTCAAGCCCCCTTCAACGAATCTTGCAAGAAAAAACAAACTGGTAAACAACATTTATATGTACTCACAAATCTCTGCCCAAGAAACACTTTTGTTTTGCCAATGCCATTTTATATGGCAAGTATTTTTCAATGTGGTTTTACACGGTAAGTATTAATGGGCGTCAAGATAATTAAGGGAATTTGTGATTATATTAACAACATCTACGCATTGAGGCACAAATCTTGTGAATCTGGCTTTGTTAGGAAGGAAAAGGTAAAATATTTTCTTCTTTTGAAGAGATTTTGGAGTTCTTATATTACATCTACTTAGATTTTGTTTTGGAGGGGGAGTAAGTCCTTATGCCGGGAATTTTTCAAAAGATTTTTATAGTTGCATGTTCGGATGCAACAAAGGCGATACCGAGAGTACAAGAGTGAATGCACGCTTTGGTGTATATATTTTGACAAATTATATATTTAGAAAAAACTGTATTGGATATATGTAATTAATAAATGTCTTTAATTTAACCTTTTGAAAGGGATAGTTTTCGATTATACATGTTTTTTCATATAAAATTTTAGTTGATAATTATTTAACCTCTATGTTGTTATATATTATTGGTATATTAGTACAATGATTAAATATTATGTATTTGTATTAAGTCGATGATTGGAATACATAAATATGTATTTTCATTAACATAATGATTTCAATATATATATATATATATATGAATATGAATATATGTATAAAAATATGATTAGATTTTTCAAAAATGCATTTTGACGAAAAAATATTAAATATATTTACCTTAATATATAAGGAAATGAAATACTCCCCAAAAGGATCGTAAACATAGTCGTTTCCTTTACTGTACCCATCAAATCCTATTGTCTCTTATATGGAATTTCTTTTATTGGATTTCAATTAATTCAAATTTATGACTTTTCAGTCAATATTATGTCTGGAAATTCAAATTTTAAATTGACATAAATATAGCACTCTTCATTTTTAAATCAGAATTAATTTCCACCAATCAAGGAAACGATTTTTTATGTCAAATTAATGTCCAAATAATTTTGGTGGGTTGCCGCTCCATTAGCATTCAAACTTTACTCAAAATTCTTTATTCTATTTCATATGTAATTTTTAATTTTATTTTATAAATATATTTTAAATGTATAAATTTTTTTTATAGATATAATTAATTAAAAATCAAATACTTAACATAAATTTATTAAATAAAAATAAAAATAAAATAAAAAATCCAAATATCCAAACAAAACCTATGGCTAATTTGCTTCTACATAATTAGCCTGGACTCTGGACTGGCCCCTGCAATTTGCAATTGCGTTTGGTGGGACACAGCTCCACAGCAATATCAAGAGGGCTTTTGTCACCACCAGTCGACAAACAACACGTCTCTTAGTCACCGCCTGGATTTTAGTAGTGTGAGGAAAACTTGTGTAGGTTTATCGTTGCCACTGCCAATACGTGTATGTGTATGTGTATGTGTATGTGTATGTGTATGTGTATGTCTCGTTGTGGAAATTTTTGTCAATTTTGATCGAATTTACCTAATTATATAATAATAAACAGTATAATATCTTTTCTTAGGTAATAATTTTTCAATTATGAATAAATTACATAACAATGTAATAATTTATTTATAATAATAAAAATTATCATTATGTATTCTACAATTGAACTGATTCAATGAAATTTAATTACGAGAACAATTTCCCACTATTTTAGTACGGTGGTCCACTCCATGCAATTGAAGTGAAAAGTATGTAAACTATATTGCATGTCGTATGAATTATTTGTTCCCCACTCCCTCGCAAAAGAAAGTGCACGTAATTGATTTACTTTGAAATAATATCAATTAAAAGCAAATACAATTATTTTTGACATGATTATTTAGATTTGAACAGATCCTCTGTCGACTTTAAAAGCTCTTATTAATTCTTTTTTTATTTTTTTATTTTTTTATTATTAAATTATATTAATATTTTATATTTACACACACACACACACATATATATATAATTGTCAGAATTTAAATATTAAATCTCATAGACACAAATATAAAGATCATAATAATGAATTAAATTGTACAACATAAAAAAATTTAACCCAATATAATTCCTATAAGTAAACCAACCTCTTCTGTTACAATATATAGGTCAAATTGGTACATGATTTACAAGTCTTGTCCAATGCCTCGTCCAACTCAAAGACATTCATCACATTCGAACATTGGAAATGAAAATAGATATCAATTACTCAAATTTTTTTAAGTTCAAATAATTACCTTATTCATAAATTAAAATATTAAGTATTATAAAAGTATTATTATATAAGTAGACTAATATTTGCACTATTGTAATTCAAATCCAAAATCTATTGACCATGGGATCAATTCAACTTTATCACCTATGTAAAATCTCTTTAGCTAAATAACCGTAGTACTATGTGTAATAACATATTACATTGACAATTTATTAATAATAAATATTATTATTATATTTAAATTTTTCATTATGCGTGTATCATTAACTATTAATAATATTGAAAACTTAAACATGATTTTTATTTTTATTATTTTGTTTTTAAAAATTATATTTTGACAAAATAAAAAATATCAACATTTAACATATATCATCTGTGATCACTTTAAATTGTAAATTAATATTTTCTTGTTACAGAGTTTATAACCATTAATATTGATGCATGTATGTCAAGTAAAAGACCACCTAAGAAAGATTGTTATGTCAAAGGCTTGTTTTTCTCCTCAAAAAATATATATAGATGCATCTATAGACTTGGCATATTTTAAGAGTTTTTTTTTTTTTAACAAAATTTATTTAAAAAAATTACAAAAAATAATCTTAAATCTTATAATATTAATTTTTATAATAACTTATATCTTGATTTAAATAATTTTATGTAATAGTTAATGTCAGTCTAGTTTCACTTTTGTCAAGCATATGTATATTTCTAAATGAAAAGCGGTGTGAAGAGTGATTTTTATAAAAATGTTTCGAATCAACTGTGTACATCAACAATTAACTCGGCCCAAATCCAACTACCATATTTTGGAGTTAGATTTGTACCAACTCTTTCTGTTAAATGTTTTTTTAACCAAGTACGAAATATGTATATATTTTTTTATACTTGCAATTTGTGAGAGGCTAAAAATGCTGCGGACAAATGCAAATAGGAAAGGAAGGCTTTTGCCATTTAGCCATGAGTGGCCCATGCGGAATCATTACGCACATGTTTAATATTTTGGACTCACAATCCGCAGAAATGAACAAAATGTGCCATTCTTTGTAGTGCGACTTCGTACGGCTTTTGAGCTGTACCACTCCTATTTTCCACGACAACAGTCAACAAACACAAATTGCATGCAATATGCTACATAAATGTTGTGCTATGTATGAAAAAGTTCCAATCGAAAATTAATTTGCCTTGCCCAGTAATTATTTTATTGAAGGCCTTATCGTTTTCACACTATTGCATCAATTTGCACCTGAATATATATATATAGATATATTTATAACAAAATGTTAATTTTATACTATAAAATTATTACTAGTTATATATATCCAGTCACAAAAACAAAATAATATTGCTACAATTATAAATTTCACATAATTTGATAATAGTAAAAATTGACAAATAAATGTCAGCAATCTTTCTTTTCAATTTGTTAATTTGATGGTAGCAATCATGTGGAATAATGGCTATCAATCAAATATTTTTCCAAATGATTTAGGGTAGGATTATGATGAGTGCATATTGGTCAAAGCGACAACGATGGCAAGTGCCAACAATAGGAGGTGGTCACGTGACATTAAAATACTATTACGCATGACTTTTTCAGTCCCATGGCTTTGTGGACTCCTGTTGGCAATTGGCGTGCAGTCAATACAACCACAAACAGCACTTCATGAGTAGGGTCGGGTTGGCCCGAATCGCTTCAGCTAAGTCCAACGTAGAGTTTCTTTAAGCATATGATCGTAATAAAATTTGATTAATTAAATATTTTTGAATATGGTAATTTTGATACATCGAAATTTGCGAACTAAGAAAGTAATTGTTTTTTTTAATTTATGTCTTAAAGAAAAATCTTCAATAACCCACTATTATGCACAATACAACCTCATTTCACTTTAAATAATTGAATTTGAATAATATTGATATGAAATCATGAATGGATTAATTCATGTTGTGATATACTAGACCTAAAATATGAATATTGGACTATTTTAGGGTATTAAAAAGGTGCACTTGCGTTGTACATAACTTATTAGTTTTTTCATATATATTTAAAGCCTAAAATATGAATATTGAACTATTTTAGGATACAAGAAAGATGTATATGTGTTGCGCATGACTGATTAATTTTTTTTATGTTTATTTATTTTATGAGTTTTACTTCTTCTTACATTTGATTCATATAATTATCAAAGAGACAAACAAAAAAGAAAAAATAAATTGACATTTGAAATTGTAACAATACCAGATAATATTGTGAATTTAATCACAAAATATCAATCAAACAATTTTTGTTCAGTGCATCTCAAAAGTTTGACAATCTCGCAAAAAATAATTGAATTGACCGATAAAAATATGTAATTCTATACTTTGTAGGTTGTGTATTTCATAGTCATCAACTTGAATGACAACCTAAGCAAAATTCATATAGAAAGTATATTAAAATCTAAAGAATTTAGTTAACAAAAAGTTTAAGATCAAGCATCCAATAACATTGATACCAATCTTAGCTACCATTCATTAAACTAAATGATAAATTCATAAGAACTAAGTGTAAATATTGAAGTATAAAATGTAAGGAATTTGGTAGTAATTGGAGGAAGGGTGAAAATTTTTTATGCTAACTTACATTTAGACGTTTAAGTTTAGTGCAATAGTTATTTCAAGTTCTATATTGCCTTGTTTGTATGATATGCATCCGAATAAGAAATACAACATTAGTTTTTTCATAGGAATACATAATATCTAACTAAAAGAATCTATCTGGTAATATATGGTTTGATCAACACTTTTATTGTAGATAGTGATATTCCTCTATAGAGATCCACATATAATTGGCAAAGATAGGAGATTGATTGCTGCAAATAGACTCCTATATTTGAAATTATTTCCCTTGTACTTTATTGATTATCATGGTTAAGCAAAGTCTAACATGGAATTGCTTATGCTTGAATTTGAAAGGGCCGCCTTCAAATTTGGTGGGTAAAGTGGTATTCTAGACATAGATATGTGTTTGCCACTCATGTGCTAACCAAATACTATCTCTGTATCAAGCACATTGTTCTTGAAATCCCTACATTACATTCTTGTACTATTAAATAATCATTTGATAGATCTAATTTCTTAAAAAAAATTATTGGGCAATATTTTCAATACCAACTTGTGTGGAGGTAAATGATTTGGAGTCATAGGGCTAAGATTTTGCTCTTCATAATGATTGTTTGTATCATCAACAACTTCATCAAAACTACTAAATGTACTCACTTCTCTAGAAAATATAGAGATCAACTTTTATTTAGTTTATCAACATCTTCATATTTAGTTGTTAGTATTGCTTGACTTGTTGTGTAATTGGCTTAATCAACATTCTTACTCAAACTTAAAAAAATTTCTTTGTAAATCATCTATGGAGTTTTATTCATTATCATACTTAATAATCATTTCTTTAGGGCCCTGTTTGATACTATTGACTATTAATCACACCTAATCATGGCCTGATAAGATTAGAGGTTATTTGAATGGATTAATATACCTGTTTAATATTGAAGATTATAGTTCATACTATAAATTCTATAATCTTGTATTCATGTTTGATTTGAAAGATTGAGAAAGATTATTTTCTTAAATTCCATTGTTGCCCTTATTTGTGCATCTCTAAAAATTTAGCTTTCACAGCACTTGCCAGCTATTTAAATGAAATTGAACTGGAACTTTTCTCACATTGTATTACCTTTAATTTTAGAAGAGTAAATTGATAAGAAAATGCATTTTTCTTGCTTCTGTTATGAACTTTGTAATTAAGGTATGGAGACAAATTGTTAGTTGGTATATTGCTAAATAAGGTATGAACAATCTAGTATTTGGACCATTCTTCTCTGAAATTATACATTAATTTTGTGGATTAATTTCCTTGCAATATGTTATATAGTTTTGTAAGTTTAAATATGTTTTTAAAACCTATTTCTAATCATCTCAGAGTTGTGTGTGCTTGATCTGTGATGTATATTTACTTAATTTGTTGATATTAATGTATTTTTTATAAAATAATTATTTATTTACATGTAGGAGAATATGATTGAAAAACCACATCCACTATGTAGTTCTGATGGTGGTCTAATGGTCCTTTGACAGTCCTGAACCAGTATAAACCCCAATAGGTGATTTTATAGATTTCCAAAAGGAATGGATCATGATCGTTGCTTTATATATGGTGGGATAAGTACCATGGAGTGCCTTGACACCCTTAGAATGTTGAATTTAGTACACATAAAGGGTGCTCGAGTTAGTCATGTGCTTCCTTTAACTCACAGTAGTCAACAGGTATACGTAGCAATTCATCGCGAGAGCATGTTGATTTCCATTCAACTTAGCATTGTAAAAGTTCAAATGTAGGTTCATCAACACGTAAAGTTCAAGATTTTGCTATTGAGCCATCATATGTTTCCAATGTTGGTTGCAATACTTCATTGATACTCATTACATGTGCCCCTTGTGGAATTCTTGTTGTTGCCACAATTATGGGTATCATGATAGGATTTGTACTTGGAAGGCTCATGTAACTTGGGTATCTTAAATAATATTATGTTGAAGACCCATAATGTATTGTCATAACATTATTTTGATGTAGAATATGTATTGCTTGTAATATTTATATTCCCATCCAATGTAACTTGTTATTTGCATGAAATTAAAGGTTGCTAATCTTTTTCATTTAAGCAAAATAATTATTTATGTATTTGAAATTATTTGTCTTGGATGTAATGAAATTTAATTTGGATGGAAATCTTGGTGTAACCTTAATTAATTGAAAACTCATGTGTAAATATTTTCACCATATTATAAAATTAATAAAACAAATACAAGTCATCATCACCATCGTATATATATTCATCATATATATATGTATAAACTTGCTTTTTGGGAGCACAAAGGGTTGCTAAAATAAGATTGAGTTGTCTTAAAATTGGTCAACCAATTTCTTATGGCCGCAATAGAGACTCTATAACTGATCGGACAAAACCAAGACAATGATAGAGTGAAATTATGCATGTTGAATAAACTCTCTCAAAATCTTGACCACATGGAATAAGTAAATGCCACACGTATAGCTAAAAAAATATTTGCATTTTTTTTTTTATCAAAGTTGCACTGCAAGTTGGATAAGAAACAAGATTCTTCACCATGCATAATTTATGCATTGAAGAAAGTGGACCTATATAGCATGGGCACTCAATCAAGCTTAGAAATTGGTGCTTATCTCAATTTTGCATATTTTTCGCACCGATTAACTTCTCCATGCATGCCATGATAGCTTTAAGAAAAGCAAGCATCCATCTTTCAATCAGTAATATTGACAATGCAATTAGCCCATAAATTATGCTAAATGGTGTGACCATGCACTATGATCATATGTTGTAATATAGTTGTTTCATTGAATTACTGGCACAAGTTAATTTATGGAAATTAATTCATAAATGTTTTTCATCCTATACATACTACTACATATAAATGAAACTCCCTTTACTTCCCAACATTTAAGCTTTTTGCTTACATTTATTTATTGAACTTTCTTCTTAATCCACATCATGCTAATAGCTCCAAGAAATCCACATAGCTAACATGATATTTGTACAAAGCACCATGTGTTTTTGAATATGAAAAAGAGTTCATCATGCAACTTGCAAATTTTGCCCGTGAAAATGGTAGAACTATCACTCACTTAGATATTGTTGCAATTCATTCACCCATTAACTCTATCAACAATAAGTTTGGCACTAGAATCATGTATAAAGACGCAAGCATCCTATTCAAGAAGCTGTAGCATAGACATAAGGTGTTTGGTTTTCTTATTTTGCTCACTCCTATCACCTATAATGTTGTAAACACTGTCATAATAGCTAATGGCTACATTTGAGACTATGTGACCATGGTAGGTATTGTGATAACTACTATAATTTTCATATATACAATAGCATCAGTGGGCTATAATTTTTTTTGTAAAATATTTTATATCGATGTTTCTAATTTCAACTCTCTTATCCAAAAATACTCAATCGCCAAGGTCTATGTAAGAAATGGATAGGAGTTTTGGATTAAGCTGTGCAAGATATTCAGGGAACCAAAATCTCCTAACTTCTATGGTGAGCCAAAAATTATCCAAATTTAAAAAGACAATTGTAGTCATTCTAACCAACAGCGGCAAAGCAATGAGAATGCATTACAAAGTATGAATGTAAGAATGGAAAATAATCCTTTGAAGTCATCTTTCAAAAATTACATGGGCAAGATTTATGGCCACGATGATGTCAGTCAAGATTCAGTTAAATTTACTCCTCTTGTAATTAATGCACCCCTTCCAGTTGGACCAAGTAATTTGTATGGCAATCTATGGACTGAAGACAATGACTGTGAATTATTTAGATTCATTAACCCATCATCATCAGGTGTTGATCCACCTTGCGCTCATGCATCATGCTCAAACACTCCCCAAAAACCCGTGAATTAGTTACACTAAATGAATAAGAGAGGAGTAAGGAAATTCATGTCTTTTGTTGAAGTAATTTTGTTGGTTGTGCTTTGTCATGTTATTGAGCACTATCCAAATATGGTGCCATGTGTTGTCTTGTTTGTTAGTGTTTTGTTAGTATGTCATGAGTTAGGTGTTGCTCATCATTTCTATTATGGTGACATTGCCATATTGTATCTGGTATGTTTGTGTTCCAATTATTGTCATATATTAGGTGTTAGTTACTATGTCCATTGCGGCGATATTGTCACATTGTATTTGGTGTAATCTTAGTACCGACCAATTAATGTATGTTGTTGTTATTTGTCTGATTAAAATCTCATTATAATTAATTTATCGATTTAGTGCATACAATATGGATAAGAAATCACTGTTTTGGCTATAATAAAAATAAAATAGAAAAGAGAAAATAGTTGTTAAAAAATTATAAAGACTTGAATACCTACAAGCTATTCTTAATTTATTTTTAAAAAAATTATGATTTAAGACATATTTACTATTATTTACTAACACAAAAGGTAGCTCTACGCCCTTTCTATTTATTATAATTAACCTAAATTGAATTTCCACATTTGGGTATAGAATTCCAATTATTACTTCAAAATTAAATAAATCTATTTCATTCATTTTCCCACTAAAGATTCCTTGGCAAGGAAGAGATATCATCTGTGCGCAATAATCCTGAAACCAAAATTTTGACAAATTTGCAAGACTTTTTTTTTCTCTACTCTTGTGTTGCTGTGTCAGTTTTCTTAATCTTATTTGTTGTATGTAATACATGAGCGAAGTACATATCAAGTAAGACATGCAAATATTTTGTTTTGGTCTAATCGAAGTTAATTATTTGACAAGTAAATTAAATGTATTATAGAGTTGTCTCTATAATATTATATTTTTTATCTCACTAGATGCTGTATTTAATTTAAAAAATAATTTATAAGCACCATATTAAGTACTTTTATCATGAAATTTTATTTTAAAAATTTAATTTATCATAAGATTAATATATATATATATATATATATTTTATAAATTTTACTTAATATTTATTGTTACACAATTATTCTTTTCACATTTTGTTTTCACATTATTTGTATTACTATTCTATATTTGGAATTGTAGGACCTCTTTCCCTAATTTGCATAATACAATAATATTTTTTTAATAATATAAAGTTAATTTCATTGAAAAGTGTTAATATTTTTTATTAACATATTTTTGTATTATTTTTGTTACATTTTTATTTTAAATTAATTAGATACCTTTTCTTATATATTTAAATATTTTCATCAATATCATTACTTTGTTATTTCCTCAATATTTATTTAGAATTAAAGTTCTTATGGCCAACTTCGGATTGTATGTTTATTATTACTTGAAAACATTAGCCTGCAATTGTTCTTTATTTCAATTAATTATAATTTATATATTTATATTTTCAATACATTTTCAAATATTTCAGTATGTTCATGTAAGAATTTATCTTTGAGATTTTTTAGTTTACTATTATCTAAGTTGTAGTTCTCTCGATTTATCTAGATAACAAAATTATATATATACTTCATATTTGAGTAACGTACATCGAATTATATAATATATTATGTAGCATACATGAATAATTAATATTTTTACTTATAATAATTCATAAAAATATATCCAACATGGATTAATGATGTGAGTTAAAAATAGAAAAATTTGACTAAAAGTAAGTATCTATTTAATTATTCCTACATTTTTATGTACTTATAAAATAAACTTTTGAGGGATGGATATTTTAGTTTGAATTGAATATTAGAAATTTATTTATTATTTTATTCATGTGCATATTATACGTTAATTGATAATTTTTAAAATCCAAGAAATTATTTTTTGATTTTTACAACAAATACTTATTAGATTACTACTTCAATGCAAATTTGACAAAAGCAATAGTTGGGAAACTCTTATTGTTGGTTTGGTCTAATTTTCATGTTTTCGTTTTTTTTTCCCCTCTTCTAATATTGCTCACAATGATTGTTCTTGTTTTATAGTGGGAAAAAGCCCACCCTTTCGTAGTCTGGTGGTAATTGCCACATCTAGATGTCACCCTCAACTTCAACCCTTCAACCCATTATCATTATCCATAATATGATAATTAAAGCATATGGGAAATATACTCATATTCCATAACATTATAAAATGGAGGACAATAGAAATATCTATAATATGGGAAAGAATATGAAGAATTCAAGTACTTTGAGACTTACAGTTTTGCTTTCAGAGTCGAACAATGATTCATGGCATCATTTTAAAGTAGTATAAAATTAAAATATACTCATATTTCATAGAATTAAAAAATGCTATGGAAATGAACCGAGGTTTCTAAATGTAAAATCTCTTCCTGCCAGTGCATTCTCAATATATATATATATATATATATCATTTTCTAGTTGCCATGACCATAAGAACCACCCAATTCTGCCTGACAAGTCTCTCATCAGAATTACCAAATCTAAGGACCAAACACAATTTTTAACCTATGAGATTTAATAATACACATTTCATACTATAGAACAACAACAATTGTAGTAGGAATCAAAAGTATAAATGCATAAAATGTACATTATCATACCTAAGCCATATAAAACTCATATTTCGGTCCTCACATCACACAAGACAGCACCCAAAATAGGATAGCATCCAACCAAACCAATTTTGGCAATTCCCACAAGATAGTCCCATTGCTCTATCTCGGCATGATCTGATACTATCAGCCCTTTAGAAACACAAACCATACACAGACTGAACCACAAAAATTAGCTCTCCCACTTATTAAATCCAAATTCCCCTTCCTTTCTTGTTCTCCTATCATATCTCCAACCTCAAAAGTTAGTTGAGTGGTCTAAAATATCCAATTAAAATAAAAAGAAAATGAATGATGGCATGGACTTGGGTGCATTTAGCCAATCAGAGATGGCACTTCACAACCAAATCTTGATCTTGATGCATAATTAAGAATGAAAGAAACTACAAGGACAAAAACCATATCAACTGATACTGATGCAAAAGTGCAATATATGTTTTTACAAGCCCATAGATAATTCAAAATACACGTTAATCAAAGTCACCAAAGATAGCCAATATATGTGCTAGCCAACCATATGTCATCAAGTTGAAGGTGGCAAAAAGAGCAATCTTAACCAGTTAGTTTCAGAAAGTCATACATCATCTATTAGTTAATTGAAATCTAGGAACATAATTTATTAAATAGTAGCAACCATACAAATCGAGCCATTGCCTCTGGAGGCATACCTCAAAAAGTATCAATATTCGGCTTGTTATGTGTAATGTGATGGGTAGTAGAAATTTGATCGTCTAAGGTCAAATCTAGGATTCTATTAAGTGCATCAAATAAAGCTATCCTTATAGATGAATCCATATCAAATTGTGGCACTACTGGCTTCAAAAGTTTATCAGCTAGATTCTTAAGAGCAACTTTTGTGTCTTTCATCCATGTACCCATCATAGTTTCAAATATGGTATGCTTAAGCTTTGTAGCCTTTGGCTTGCCCAATGAGAGTGATTTTTTCTTTGAGACTTCTAAAGAAGGTGGACCAATTGACATGGACTCATCATCACCCATGTCGACTGCATTAAATGTAGATGCAGCCCCACAATCATTATTCATATCTTTGTTGCTATCTTTTTGACCTAGTTTCCCACTGAATAACTTGTGAGCAAGATCCCCAACATCAATTGCTCCTTCCCCAGTCGCCCTATCATTTTCAAAAATCTCAACCCAACTATCGAACCATGAGTATGGTTTACCTCAAAGTTTTATCACTTCAGGGTGTACCTTAAAAAAATGCTAGCAAATAACCTTGTCAAAACTTAAATGTATAATAAAATTCATGCATTTTGGAACCATGTACATCAAACATAAATGTATATAACTAAAGTTAAAGATCATGTGTACCTAAACAAAAAAATGTACATAATGCTACGTTAAGTTAATTGTACCTTAACGTACTCAAACAAAAGATTTTCATCCTCAATAGTTATTGTGTGTGTGGTAGAATCAATACAAGCATCACATCCACCAGAAGCATTTATGATACCTAAAAGCATAAAATATATATTTTTTCCCATAGACTTGTAGCCTTGACTTTATATGCTTAACAACTATGCCACTGTTTGCAAACTTCTCTACCATTATTGATTCCAGCTTCACCATGTATCTACCCTTGAAGGAGCCATCATATTTCCATTTTGTTGCATGGAGGTCCTTTGGAGCAGCAACCAAAGCGGTCTCTTCATATTTGGTCTAAAAACATCATGGAGCTGATGGTCCTTTATTTTGATCGAGTAAAGCATCAAAATTGTGCCATCATCTAGTGAAAACAAAAAAGTTAGTACACATAGATTGGTAAATGTTAAAGGAAACACCAAATCAAATTTCGTATGCATATTTGTATCAATTTTGTGCAAGTAAATACACAAGATCAAATTCAAAATGTTCAATGCATCAACAATCCAAATTCTTGTATATAATATTTCAATTCCAAACCATTGTATCCAAAAAAGAAAAAACAACACAATAAGCAAATATTTTCAATTTAACATATATGGTACGCCATCTCTGATAATATCAAACAAAAAGGCATAGTAGCATTCTCCCAAACACTCATGCTATAACTCAAATTTATGTGGATACTACCATATTTCTTTTTATAATTATGGACCAGTAACTTATATGATCAATGTTGCCTCGCTCGCCATTCATTGAATATCTAAATAGCTAAGTTATCCCGCCAATTATTACATTGCGGTGAGCTCTCAATGGTCTCGATTATCTCAATGTCTATCTCATCAAGGTGTTCAAGATTAGTAAGCATTTCATTAGCATCCAATGGATCAATTTCCATTTGTGTCCCTGAATGTGTTGTGCATCAATGCACAAACTAGAATTATTATATTTTGCACCTTGATTGGGTAGTAGGTAGTGCTCCACAAAATAGCCTATTGACCTTTTAATAACCCAAAAGCCCTTTCAATGACATTTTGTGCCTTACAATGCTTCATGTTGAAATACTCACATGTATTTTGTAGTGCTAGAGATCCATCATTCCATTCATCGAGGTGGTACATTAATACAATAATACCATAATGCTTTGCAAATATAAGGACTTGTAATGTCAAGCACAACATACCAACTGGAACTTTAAGTCCATGTGGTCTGTTTAGTGCATCTCGCAATACTCTACTATCTAAAGCTAAACCTTCTCAACTAGTAAGAATATATATGAAGTTCATGTCACAATTACACACACCAAGAACATTTGCAGCTATATCTCCTTTCCTCAACCTATAGTGTACTTGGTCTTTAGTTGCTATGTGCGCGCCAATATAAGTATTGTCTAAAGCTCCAAGACAACTCTGTTATATCAAAACACAATCAATTTGACTAGAATTACAAGAAAAATGGCCTTATATTGAACCTTTAACAATGTCATATTACATTAATTTAACATACAGAAACATAACTGAAGTCACCAGTACCTTAAAACAAGCCTAAAGTGTCATTAATGCAATTATCGCTAATTGGATGTGGCTCCATAAGCAATAGTGGGGTAAGTTTCAAAACTGCTTTAAAGGTTTATTTGAAGTACTTACTCACAATCTGGCTCGATCTTTTGAGATCATGCTTCACAATTATATTTTCTTGTGGTGGGCAAGGATGGATAGGAAAATGGTTATCGTCTTAGGGAGACTAGCAAATTTTTCTTCACACAAACCACCTATGTTCTCTAATAAGTAACAAAAGTGCCAAAATAAATTTCTATCCATCCTTAGATTCTAAATACAAGCTTGATTATTTTACTCGACAATTTCTCGCAAATGTTTTAATTGGTCGAGTATTTTTGTAATGGCACTCCACCTCATAGGGCCTCTAAATCTTCTAGGAAGTCGTCTCAGAGCACACATATGATATGCATGATAAAGAATAAACATGCACACTATGGTTTGGAACATAAATGCATGAAACCATATCAAAACATGAACTCTATCACTATGATGCATATGTTGAGGTCACAAGCACTCCAAAATTTGTTTTGAGTAACTTCATTCATCAGCAAGCATGAATAGGTTACTAAACTAAATTTCTTAATACAACTTATCCATGAAATTTATTTTCTAGTATACTATAGCCAAGTACAATTGGAGCTCAAGAGATTAATCATAACAATCATGTAACAATCAAAATAATAGTTATGTGAATGTTTATGATATACATCTAGGTGCAGTTCCATGTATGTTTGACACCATAGATGATTCAAGGGTACAAGAAAAAATGAAAACTTGAGAATTCAATAATATGATGTTAAACTTTATAAATGAAGACAACCAAACAAAGCACTTATGAAAAACTAGGTGTTATTGTTTAATATTTTCTAACAATGCCATGTATGTGACTAACTTGTTAACATGATTGAAAGTGCATAAACTAAAAAACAAGTAATTTTCACAATTAAAAAAACAAAAGAAAATGGATACATGAGCAATTAGAACCAAGCATATCTAATAACAATACATATAATGACATATAATATTATTGAAAATTAAAATATTCTACAATCTCATTCTTGAGCTTTTTCATGATACTCCAATTCGCCTACTCCATCTCCAAGGTCATGATTTGCTAAGGGCCGACTCATAAAAATGAGGCATTTAATATATAATAGAAAATTAATTTCATAATATACATGTCTTTTCAATAATCATTTTGTATTTATAAAAAGAAAAAGATAAACTTATAGTATAAAATATTATTATCTAAATTTTATTGTCTAACTTTTGTGAGATGCAAAATTATTAGTTATACTTTTATAATTAATTTCATCTAACATTCTTTTTCAATTGATAGCACAGTTAAGCCATTTTATCTTTCTTGAGAAGTTGATAGAGTTTATTAGTTTCAATTATGGAAAACTTATTTTAGAAAAAAGAAAAATAAATTTAAGAAATAAAACATTGATTTATAAAACAGAATTAACGTTAAAATTTTTTAGTGATTAGTATACAAAAAGAATGAATGAGATAGGGCTTTGATAAGTAAAATAAAGAATAAGAATTAAAAGCATAGTGTAGATTTAGGAGAACCAAAAGTAATAAAATTTAAATTTATATTTTAAATTAATTATTTACCAATTGTTAGTTTAACTAATAAGGCCCTAAATTAAAGGCCTCATACTTTTATTTTAGGCAATTATTTGAAAAATAAAACACATATATATATATATATATATATATGAGACTTCTAACCTAAATACCTAATTTTTTTAAGGCATATTCAATAAAATAAAAAAAATTAAGTATTATATGTTTAATTTTGAGAACTAAGTATAGAAGAAAGCTTTATTCAGTTTCTTATTTGTTTTTGTTACATACTAATTTTCTTTACTGCTTAAAAATTAGGAAAAAACAAAAAACAAAAAATGCTTTACTACATCAGTTATAGGCACGAGACCTTGATTCAAAATCAATTCATCCCAAGATAATAATCTTTCATGCATTGCCAAAATAATTAGAGAATGGTGAGACTATTCCTTTTTTTCTTTAAACTCAAAATTTTTACACTAACTATGCTATTGTCTTTACACTATCTACACTATTTCCCTCATCCAAATCAAAACCACAAACTAACCACATTGAAGATCCCAAGCACAAAACCTCAAGGTAAAAGAAATATTTCTTCAACCAAGCATACAAAAAAGCACATATCCAATGAATGCTTAATTAAATTGTAAGTCAACATAAACACAAAAAGAATTCCCATTACAACATATTTAAATTCAAAATTATAGAATAAATTCACATACATGCCCAAAAGAAACACTTGAAACAGTTGAATAAGGAATCACACAAACAAAGAAATACAAGATGAAGAAAATAAAAACAAAACATACTTATTCAAACCAAACCAATGAAAAAACACTCACAAATCTGAAAGCACCAAGGAATGGACACCCAACAGATCAACCTCTTCCCACCATAGCAACAAAGAGAGGGAAGTTGCAATCAGCCAAAAAAATTTAAGTTTTAAACATATAAATCACAAGCATAATAGAAGTCCACAAATGGAACATCTAAAATTTAGCTTATTTGGTTGACCCTATTGTGTGAAAAAGAAGAAATTCTCTTTCCAATGCTGCGGAAAAAAGTGAGTTAAGTTTTTTTTTTTGAAGAAAAACATGAATAAAAGGAAATTTTCCCAAATCGTGGTAGTGGCAGAATGCATTAAGGGCATGACAATAATTAGCTACGTCAAAATGATGGACAAATGCATCCATGCATTTTTTAGTTGCATTGGCCAGATGACAATCTCACCTCCAACTATAGGATTACAATTGGACCTCATTGCATGAACAGTGCGGGCTCGGAGCCAATCTTAGATTAGCTTGTCACCATAATCTTTTCTATCAAACATGTTACTAATATGGATTAGAGGGTCTAATCACTGTAATCTTCCATATCAAATGCCCCCTAGGAATATTGATGTTTCCTTTAGAATTAGTTGGCTCCTCTCCATTTCCAACTCTAAGTAAGAAATCACTAAATCTTCTGTCATTTTTGGCTTTAATATTTCTTGACAAAGTAATTTTTGTCATTTTACTCATAATATAGATTTTTCCAAGCTTGCAAAATTATTTGATGAATTGTAGCCTTTAAAACAACTAGTAAAACTTGTCTAATGTCTCCACCAAAAATTATCATTTTTTCACCAAAATGCTCATTATTTCCAATTATGTCTTTAAGGAAATTATCTACATTCTCAATTGTCCATCTCTTAACCATTGGAACTTCATCACATATCAATAATTTTTCTTTGCACAATAATTCTGGGACTCTACTTTGCTTGGATATTGTGCACTAACTGGACTCATTTGCATCTATTGATATTTTGAAATATAAATGTGTTGGGTAACATGCCACAACTCCAAATGTTGCAATTGTAATTGTGATTTGTTTTTATTTAAAATGATCAAACAATGCACGATACAATAATGTTTTGCAAATGCCACTAGTCCACAACTAAGAACATACCACCTTTGCCTTTTTGCACACTCTAAAGTCATTGTAAAAGAAGGATTCCACTTTAATGGTGCTTCATAATCTTCCAAAGTTATTTCTATTAACATCTCATTTGATGTCTCTCTTGACAAATCACCACACATAATGTTGGCATTAATTGTAATGCTTGGAAAAATCACATGAATGTATGCTTTTTCTCATGCTTTCTAAAAAAGTTTGCACTTTGCAAGGTTTTGGCAACTTGAAGCTCCATTGAGGTTTGTGATTCTTTTTAAACAATACTTCACAGTAGGAGTCCCAAATACTTCTCACATCTATTAAAGCACAATAGACCAATATAACTGCAAATAATCTTTGCAATTCATGTGGCATTTGAAAGCTAATGGTTTTATTTAGACATTCAAGAATATTTTGATTAGATTCTAGTTCCTTTTTGTGTTGCTTCTTTGAAACTCAAGTATCTTATCCCATTTACTATTAGCAAATCTTGAAAAGATGTTAGCATTCTAACATAATTTAAGAGTAGTCTATGATAATATCTTTCTCATTGTATAGGATTTGTACTATATGTACAACTTATCACATCCTTTTTCTTCCATTTATTCCAATATTTTTATTATTTGTCCCAACATAGTGTTCTAAAAATTCTCTATAAAAATATTTCCTTGCTTTTTCAATTTTAGAGCATAGAGAAATATTCTATGAGCATTGCGTTGAAGATGTGATCCCATCTAAGAATGTTCTATAAATTTTGATTTGCCTAAAAAGTCATAGATTGTTGATTTAGACGAATCTACAAATAAATAATTGCTACATGTATTCCATTCAAATTGAATTCAAAAGTTCTCTACACCAATTCTGGAGGAAAGACCCACCGAACATTTTTAAAATGCTTAATTTCATCAATTGTATTTTCTTTATCACTATAGATGATATTAATGACAACTCTATCATGTCCCTTGTAGATAAATTGGTATAGATATCTCACTGTTGTCACTCCAAACATATCTTTATGTTGATATGATAATTATATCTAGATACGAGATATGGATTATAAGGTATTACCCACTAATTATTGAATTGTTCATCACAAACTTCAATTGCCATTCATGTTTTTTTCTCCTATAAATCTTATGCCTAGCTTTTCATTGAATTATGCTTTCACAATATGGATATGTATAATGATATTTGCATATTCCATCAACCACACAAGAATTCTTCTTTTTATTTATCTCCACATGGTCCATGTATTAAAATTTTGATAACTAATCATACAGAGCAGGGTTTTTTTTAGATTTGGAAGTTTTACATAGACAAACTTGTCAAAACAATATGGACTTGTAATTTTATACTTAGATTTTAGAATTATCAATATATGAACATATTGGTATGCCCCAAAATCAAATCATATATTCTAGTATCAAAGCAAGAAACTCAATCCCAAATAAATAATATTATCTATCCAAAATCATAATGTTAGACAAAAGAACTCAAGCACTCGAACTAATTCAAGCCATTCTTGTAACTTAAAGACTTAAAGTACCAATATTTAACCTCAACTAAAAAAAATAAAATCCATTAAGAAAAAAATAAAACTAAAAAACTAATGAGAAATAAACTAGCCTACTGTAAAGATCCAAAATAAGAGTTCAATCTTGATTCTCATCATAAGCAGGCCACCTCCTCACTAGCGCTAAAGTCTAGGTCCATTAAAAGAAAATTAAAAAAAAATATCGTGCGTAAGTAAAGGACTCAATGAATGTCAAGTGTATACAATATGAGTTTGTGAATTTAACATGATTGGTTGAGTGAAAACATTCAAGAAGAATATAAGCGGAAAGCAATAAAAGGTCAAGCAATAATAAAACAAGAATTTCGTAAATATTTTCATAGACTAACAATTTAAATGTGATGATCATACAATATTTGCTATAGCCAGTCAATCTTATGACTCTCACTATAACAGTCCCTTATCGCTGTAGGGTGGGGAAGGTGAGATATTACCAAAACAGTGCTCGATCCTATGTCCTTGAGAAATCCTATGACCCACCTCAACCATAAATACTTTTGTTGTGGGCTAGGGGATTAGGCCATGGGGGCTTGGAATTCAACTGGTAAGCTTACTGCTACCTGGTGAAGTCCCTCGCACACCTGTACCAAATTAAATCTAATTAAAAGTAGTATAGCGGTAACAAAAAATTCAGTCATCAGTTGATCATTAAATTTAACTACTATTATAAAAGTATTAAAAGTCATAAAATAACATTTTTTATTTCATCTCGAAATAAATTAAGAAAATTTTTCTTTTTGTGCACAGTGGAATACATATATAGTTTAATCTAAATTGAAAAGAAATCTCATAGAATGCATTACTATATATAACCTTTCACATTTTGAAAAGTAATAACATATAATATTTATAGGTTTAGGCACTCATAGCACAATTAGTGGAATCAAAAGTCAATTCTATCATATCAAGTCTTTGACCACCATAAGTTTCAACAAGAGTCATGCGTAGTATCTTGGCAAACTTTTACGGCACCATCAATTTATTTCCTATTTCTTTCTTCCATCATTTCCTTTTCTTTTTTCCCTTTTTATTGTTGAATAGTATAATTAGGGTTTTGATACATGGTATATATATATATATATATATATATGAGAGGAGTGTTTAATTTAAGAAAGACTCTTATTGTTTTCCTTCTAGGACAAAGATAGGTCTATTATAATTTTAGTGTCTTTATTATTGTTTCTTGAAATCTCAATTATTAAATTCCTAATAGTGATATAATCTTAATTAAAGTAAAACTATAACTTATACTCCCCAAAATGTGAAATGTATACATTGCATAAAAATATAGTTATCATTATTTGACCATGAGGTAATTAATTTTTAATTAGTTTTTTTTTTAATTTCTAATGACATCTATTTTATGCATTACTATGAATTTAATTGATAGAACAAAATTAATAAGGTAAAGTAATCAATTAATACAATATAAAATTTTAAGGCATTACATCCCACTGCCTTAAATGAATTTGATCCCCAAATTCTAACATGAGTTAGCACAAAGTTTCAAGTGATAACTTTGCATTTTCTCCTCACTTTCCCATGTTGCCTCCTCTATGTTATGGTTCCTCCAGATAACCTTTACTAGTGGAATCTCTATATATGCAACTTTTGTACTTTTTGATCTAAAATTTAGACTAGCCATTCTTCGTACATTAGATATTTTCGAAGTAGCAAATCCTCATACTTAATGATATGTGAAGGCTCAAGGTGATATTTCTTAGTTGTGATATGTGAAAGACATTATGTATTCCTATAAGGTTTGGTGGTAGAAGAATTTAATAGGTAAACTCAGTTAGAGGAATATGTTTAATCCAGCCTTACCCAAAATCCAATATGCTAGCTCAGAGCAATCTTCTAAAAGTTGAATGGTTTGCTCTAACTGACCATTTGTCTATGGATATGCTACCATGCTAAATTTTAGTTTTGTTCCTAAACTCTTCTAAAATTTCTTCCAAAGTCTAGAGATCAACTTAGGATCTCTATCGAATACTATACTGATGGGCACCCTATGTAGTCAAATGACTTGATTAGTATAAATTCATGCTAGTGTCTCTAGTCAAATGATTTGATCAGCACAACTATCACTCAGATACTATTGCAACCTCCTCTTACTCTAGGTATCACCATGATGAAGTCTATAGTGATCATCTCTTACTTCCACATGAGCACTTCTAAGGGTTATAGTAGTAGAGTTGGCCTTTGGTGCTTTACTTTAATTTGCTGGCATGTAAGATACTTTCAAATGTTGTTAGCAATCTCTTATTTCATGCTGATCTACCAATTATATTTCTTCATATCACGGTACATCTTGCTATCACTAGGATGGATGGTATACTTCAAATTGTGAGCTTCATCTAAAATTTTCATCTTTAATTCCTCGTCCACAAGTACGTAGATCTATTTCCTATATAATAAAGTACAAACTCGATCAATCTCAAACTTGGTGTTAGGGTGTCCATTGCATTCATTGTAAACCTTTGTAGATTTTTGTCCCCTCTTTGTGCTTCCCTAATCCTTTGATAAATGTTTAGCCTCAAGTTAATATTAGCATACAGTACCATCAGCTTCAATCTTTGTCCTAAAGCAGCAAGATTAGTTACTTTTGCCTTATGACTGAGTGCATTAGCTAATACATTCGCTTTTCTTAGGTGATACTAAATTGAACAATCATAATCTTCTAGGACCTCATCTAATGACGTTGCCTCATATTTAAGTACTTTTTCATGAAAAGATACTTTGAGCTCTTGTGATCGGTGTACACTTTGAAGTTTGCCCTATACAAGTAATATCTCTACTTCCTTAAGGCAACTACAATGACCACTAGCTCTAAGTCATGAATAGGGTAGTTCTGCTCATAGAGTTTCAAATTTCTTAAGGTATAGGCTATTACCTTACCATTTTGCATCATAACATATCCCAAACCTTTTTTAGAAGCATCAGTATATACCATAAAATTCTCAATACCATTAGGCAAGCCAAGGCTAACCTTTTCTTAAGCCCTTGAAAACTAAGCTCACACTTATCATTCCACTTAAATGGAGTCTTCTTTTGAGTTTGTCCAAACAATGGGGTAGTTATTTTTGAAAAATCCTGCATAAATCTCCTATAATAGCCTGCCAAATCCAAGAAGCTTCTTACCTCAACCACTGTCACCGGTATTTTCCATTCTAGCACCACTTCAACCTTAGATAGATCAACCATAATCTTATCTCCAAAAATGATATATCCTAAAAAAGCTACTCTATCAAGATGAAACTCATACTAACTGAACTTAGCATAAAGGTTATGTTCCTAAAGTGTTTGCAATACCATCATCAAGTGTTCTTCATGTTCCTTCTCACTCTTTGAATAGACCAAAATATCTTTAATGAAAACAACTACAAATTGGTCTAAATATGGTCTAAACACACAATGCATTAAATCCATAAATGCTACAGGCACATTAGTCAACCCAAATGGCATCTCCATAAACTTTAAATAACTGTATCGAGTGTTTAGTGCTATCTTAGGTATATCCTTCTCTCTAATCTTTAGCTGGTAGTATCCTTGCCGAAGATCTATTTTAGAATAAACCCTTGATCCTTGTAATTGGTCAAAAAGTTCCTCAATTCTAGGTAAAGGATACTTATTCTTAACCATGAAATTGTTTAAGCTTTAATAGTTTATGGACATCCTCAAGGTCATATCCTCTTCTTTGCAAAAAGCACTGGCGCTCCTTAAGCAGATGAACTTAGCCATATAAACCCACTTTCAAATAGTTCTTGCAACTGCATCTTAAGTTCCTTAAGTTATACTAATACCATCCTATATAGTACTTTAGATATTAGATTTGTTCCTAGAAGAACCTCAATAGAAAATTCCACTTCACTGTTAGGGGGTAGTAAAGTTAAATCCTTAGGGAACACATCAGGAAAATCCACAACTATTGGGACCTCATCAAACTTAACCTTGTCCTTTGGTCTATCAATCAAGTAAGCTAAGTATCTTGTCTCACCTTTTCTTAGTGCTTTTCTAGCCTAAGTTTCTGAAATCAAAGTCATCCTAGTTGGCTTTTGATCCCCAGTCCGCTCTATTTCTAATTTCCCAAGCTCACACAAACTAACCACTTTGGAATGGCAATCAAGACGAGCGTGGTCTTTAGACAACATTCTATCCCTAATATGACATCATAACCTTCTATAGGCAATAACACTAAAAGGGTGTTTGGGTGAGCTTATAAGTTTCTTAAAATATCTTATAAAATGTTTAAGAGCTTATTAGATGATAAAAAGTATTTGGTAATATTTTTTTAAAAAGAAGTTTATAAAATCCTAAAATAAGATGTTAGCATCTTATAAGCTCTTTTAGAAAAAGTAAGGAGGCCATAACTTATTTCTAATATCTTAACAAGTTCATTTATTTTTAACCATTTTAATTATTATATTTTCATTACTAACATATTATAAGCTCCAAAATCTCATTTTATCCAAAGACTTCAACAACTTATTTTAAAAATAAGATCTAACATCTTATAAGCTCCAAAAATATTTTATAAGATGTTTTAAATAAGCTTAGCCAAACACCCTCTAAGTTTATAAGGAAATCTCTACCACCTATATAAATATATATATCACAAGCTTTACAAAATTTACTTGTCAGCATACTAGAACTCATACGAGCATTCACTTCTAAGTTATATGATAGATCCTCTACACGTAAGTTTATAATATTCACATAATGAATAGATATTAAAGAATAAGTTGTGCTAGTGTCAAATAAAGTTTTTCCTAAGTGTTGGGAAATTAGAATAGTGCCTTCTACCATAATAGTAGGATCTGGGACTTCTTCACCCTCTAGCGTATATACTCTAGCTAGAACTTTTGGTTTGACATTGTTTAAGTTTCTTAGATTGCATTGATTTTCCTTAGGTAAACTCTGATTCACTGGTTGTTGCCTTTTCTGTGGATAGTCACAGAGGTGTTGTTGGTCACTACTACATGCTAAACAACGACCTACCTTTCTCCAATACTGAGATTTCTTCATGTCTTAAGTATCTATAGTAGCTACACACTATGTCCCTTTTTCCATTATTGATTGATCCAAAGGTTCCAATTGGTTTGCGGTGAGGTTGTTTTGCTCATTGCCCTTGGTTTCTTGCTCTTTGCCAATTGCTTTTAGCTAGATGAGACTTTTTTCAACTTTATTCATGACCTCCAACTCAGCTAATCTTGATTCTATCTTTAAAGCTTTCACCATCATAGTCATGTGTTTAGGTATATCCATGTGAAAAAGTGCCCATTGTATGTTAACGCTAAGCCCCTTTAAAAACTTTCTAACTCATCTTGGTTCATCATCCAGTATGTACGTCATTTAGTTGGTTAGTTGTGTATGCTCAGCCTTATTCTAGGCAACTGAGAGGCTTCCCCGCTGTAGTTGACTGAACTCATCTTCTCTTTATTCGCGAACTAACTTCAAGATGTACATATTGTCATGCTCCTTGAGGAAGTTTTCCCAAATTCTAGCAATTTATTGTTGCCTTCATCTTGCCTCTATTAAGTTTCACCAATGTCGTGCTAGACCTTCAAAAAGGAATACACTAAGATTGACCTCCTACTCATCATTATAGTCTAGTACACTATATATGTTAATCATACTCGCTATCCAAAGTTTAGCTTTTCAATCGTTAGTCTCCCCACTAAAATATTGTGGTCAAAAATATAAGAATCAATCAAGCGCCATATCAGGAGGTGGCAGTGCTCCAAGTTGTTGGTGGTTCTGAAGGGCTTGCATGAATTGTTGCATCGCTGCTACCATTTTACTTAAGAGATCGTTACCTATTGGTGGTAGTTGGGGTGGAGCTTGTCCACATTCTACCTTTAGAGGATTAGCAGGTACATATACTTAAGGTTTTTTGTTTGTTTTGTTATTAGTAGTCTATATCTAATGAAATATGAAATGAAGTGTGAAAATAAGGTAAAGTAAAACTATTTGTCAAATATCATAAGTACCTAAAATGAACAATAGACAAATCTTTTATTTATTAGTTAATAAATTGATTGATTAACTTTATTTAGTTATCATTATTATTTTTATTTAGTATTACTATTATTATTGTTGTTGTTGTTGTTAGCAGCAACAACAACAACAGCTTTCATACTTTTCCTTCGAATAATTCAAAGACTCCAGGAGTTCACATGACAAAAGAGGATATAGAAGAAAGTTATATAACTCTACTAAAGTTTTCGTATGCAATCATCCTTTATGTATACCAAAATATCTAATACTAACTAGAAGTTTGTCATATTCATAACAACTACTAAATAGAAAACCTAATTTACTGAAATAGTGCAACTAGAAATTTAAAACTAAAGATCCTATTAATCTCTAAATATTAATCCTCTTATTCTAATCTTTATCATTTCCTTTATTTGGGTCTATCTCTTCAATATCCATATTCAAGCCCACTTCTTCTAGATCTTCCTTAAGGTCTTCTTCATTTTCCTCACTGGCTCTTCCTCGGCTAGTTCTTTTTCTAGGTCTTTTTCCTTCAGCTCATTGATAAAATGAGCAAACAATGTTGGGCTTCCTCAAGGCCTCTCATGGCTATCCTAAACATATTTTGATCTCTACGGTGTTGCTCTTGTAACTCATTATTTTGGTGATCCAACTCATGTCGATAAACTTCTATTTGTTGTTCTAACTCCTCATATCTACTTTTATAATGAAAGTGTTCTCTTCTATGATGATCCCTATCATCTTCAAGTTGGTGCTCAATCAAGTTTGGATAATCCTTCCGAGGTGCATTAAATTTCTTAGAAATAGATCGTATGCATCTAGGATTGTGTTACTCATTTCCTCTAACTTTACTCATGCAGGGTGAAGCATCCAATTATGAATTAACTTATGTGGGCTTTCACTTACCATCTTATCCTATAAAAACAAAAGAATCTAGATCAATAAATAAATAAAAAGAGAATGAGAAAAACAAAACATCAATTCTTAAGAGTTCTAAGCCTAAATTCCATAGTCTAAGGATTCTATTCCAACATGGCATAAGTTCATAACCTAGGCTCTGATACCACTCTATCACGCTCTAAAATTGAACCATATCCAGTATCGAAGCGTGAAACTCAATCCCAAATAAATAATATTATCTATCCAAAATTATAATGTTAGACAAAAGAACTTAAGCACTTAAACTAATTTAAGCCATCCTTGTAACATAGAGACTCAAAGTGCCAATGCTTAACCTCAACTAAAACAAGATAAATTCCATAAAAAAAATAAAATTAAGAAGCTAACGAGAAAAAGCTAGTCTACTACAAAAATCTAAAATAAGACTTCACTCTTAATTTTCATCAAAAGCAAGGGCCACCTCTTTACTAGAGCTAGGGCCTAGGTCCGCTAGAAGGAAATTAAAGAAAATACCGTCTATGAGAGTAAAGGACTCGGTAAATACCAAGTGTGTGCAATGTGAATTCGTGAATTTAACATGATTAGTTCAGTGAAAGCATGTGAAAAAAATATAAGTGGAAAGCAATAAATAGTCAAGTAATTATGAAACAAGAATTTAGTAAACATTTTCATAGACTAACAATTTAAATGCAATAATTACACAATGTTTGTTGTAGCCAGTTAACCTTATGACTCCCACCATTTTAGTCCCTTATCACTTTGAACATGGTGCAACCTTACTAAAACAATGCTCGAGCCTAGGTCTTGGGAAATTCTACGACCCACGTCAGCCACAAACAGCTTCTATTGTGTGCTAGAAAAATTGGGCCATAGGGGCTTGAAGTTCAACCAGCAAGCCCACTACCACCCTATTAAGTTCATCATACCACTAGACCAAGTTGGATTCAACTAACAGTAGTAGTGGTCGTAACACAAAATTCAGTCATCAGTTAATCATCGAATTTAACTGCTGGTCTAGAAATATTAAAAATCATAAAAGAGCATATTTTCTTTCATCTAGAAATGAAACAAGAAAATATTTCTTTTTGTGCACAATGGAATACATATATAGTGTGGTGTAACTTAAAAAGAAGTTTCATAGAATGCATTACTATATATAACCTTATGGGTTTTGAAAAGTAACATCATATAATATTTTTAGGTTTAGGCACTCACAGTACTCATTAGAGGAATCAAAAGTCGATTATATCATATCAAGTCCTTGACAACTAAATGCTTCAACAAATGTCATGCGTAGTATCTTGGCAAGCTTTTATAGCATCATTAGTTTCTTCCCTCGTTTTTTCTTCCATTGTTTCCTTTTCTTTTTCCCCTTTTTATTGTTGAATAGTATAACTAGGGTTTGATCCATGATAAATATATATATATATATATATATATATATATATAAGGGGAGTGTTTAATTTAAGATAGACTCTTATTGTTTTCCTTCTAGTAGTTATAATTTTAGTGACTTTATTATTGTTTCTAAAATCTCAATTATTCAATTTCTAATGTTAATATAATATAAATTAAAGTAGAACTATAACTTATACTCCCCAAAATGTGAATTATATACATTACATATAAATATAGTTATCATTATTTGATCATGACGTAATGAATTTTTAATTAATTTTTTTAAAATTTTAATTAATAAGGTAAATAATTAATTAAATACAATATAAAATTCTAAGGTATTACACATATGGTAGCCCTCTTTTCTAAAATTTAATCACATGTACATGTGCAACTACTTTTTCAAATATCTTCTTCTTAAATAACTAGTTTTTCAAATCTTGTAATGTTGCTCGACTCTATAAGTCAAAACCGGCCAATTTTAAGATCTTTGTTTATCATGCTAGTATTCTTGTATATCTAGTCGAGTTGCTGGCTTGAACGCTTTGACTCTTTTGGGCAGAGTAAGAGTTTGTTTTTTATGAGCAAGTGCATCTACCTATGATTCTTTGATATAATTCAAATCTCATATTTGGCTATGGTGACAATAGTCTAATCTTGTGATCTCAATTTACATGCATATAGACTACATATTGTTGTAGTAGCCTTCTAGCAAATTGTCTTGGGTTTCTAATTTGTAACCTACGGCAGCTATTTTCTCAACCTGAGACCTTTTTGTTACCTTCTTTGTAGATATTTATTCATACAAGCTAGATTGATATACAAGTCCTAAATTTAGAAAAAAAAATCACTTCGTGATTTAAGTTTGAGATAATTGTTTAAACTTTTTAATATATTACACCTTCTTCATATATATATATATATATATGCACACACCTTATTATTCTTGCAAAAAAAATTCTCCACGGAATCAAATTTATCTACATTAAAGCTATCATGCATGTGCATTGCTTGCCGAAAAGTATTAATTGTTCAAAATATAAAGCAAAACTTAACAACAAAAGATGATATTATGTTACATAGTACTTTTGCATATTAAATGATTTTAAAAGAGATAATATCTTATAAGAAGTATATGCTTTGTGGTGCTTCTATAAGAACATTATATGTTGAAGAACCAGTTTTGAGTATATAATCATCAATATTAGTATAATTCTTTTAGAAAAATGTACAATAGGATCAACATTAGAAACTTGATCATTCTATATAAAATAATTTATAGTTTTGCAAGTATGAAAAATTCCATTTAGAAATTGTTCAAGGTTTTTATAATATGAAATTAAAAAATATCACACATAAGCCTAAGTCTTCAAATTCTTATAATGTAAATTTTTCAATGATTCATTTTTATATTAGATAAATTTTGTATATCTATTAATAGAAAAAAAAAAGGCAAACAATTATTACTTCCCAATGCTAGAGCAATAAACAATGAATGATCTATAAAAAAGAACTAAACTTGTTTATTGTTCTTCAATATTAGTGGTTGCACTAATTGAATAGTCATTTGGATAGATTCATTCTATAGCTGGTTATTTTGTATCTTGTTTTTGAATATTTTGGCGCCATCCTATATCATGTCTTGGAAAAAGAAATGGATACTGTAGTGGCATAACATCCATAATAGTGCTTTATTACGTGCTTATGACCTAAGTGTGTATGGACAACAATATCTCATTCCACTGATATGTAAAGATTATTTCCATCTACCCAAATAACTATAACTTAGTTAGCACTTAGAGAATTATAAATCCATTGATCTAACTTCACATTTTACAAAATATAGATATGGTCATCATTCATTGAATGGTGATCCTTTATCCTTCTAAATTCCTTTTCTGCATATATTAATGCATATTGTGTTGACTTTTAGACAAAGTTTGGCTATTTCTAGTCTTGATTAACTCCATATTTTTGTTTTTTACCTTGGAGTGTTTTAATTAAATGGATATATTTGGTTTACCAGTTCAATGTTTTATGCTAGTATGGGGTTTCATCTAATATTTTAGATCACATTTTAATTGTCTTGTATATAACCAAAAGTTAAATACAATACATACAAACTAACTATATTTGCATACCTCATATTCTAAATGAGTAATCATATTGTGCTCTACTCGTTGACCCAAATTATAAAAGTTCACTAGAAACAAAAAATAAATAAATTATTATCAAAAAATTTCAAATAAAATGAGTTCAAAGAAACTGTATTTAAATGTGCTGACAAAAATGACACATTAAATGCTTTCATACTTCACTTTGAAGCCAGTTTCACATGCTTAAAGAGATGGAAACCCAATAACCTTATTCATGGTTAGGGGCGCTGGACGCTGCTACAAGAATATAGTCTGTAAAGACCATGTCCCTTAATGCCTTGTCATTTACTTGTTTATCCAATGTACATTAAAGTAGATTTATTTTGGGGCGGGAAAAATATAAATATTAAATTAGTATCTTTTTGTTTGTTTTATGAAGTGAAGATGTGGTTTTGTATGTGAGGAGATACATGTATTATATTTGTAATGATAATTACATCTACCCTTCTTTTCTTAATTTTTTGATATAGAAGTCATTAGTCAACTTTAAATTCGTACATTTTATTTTTTTTATTATTACAAAAAATGTACTCAAAATCTAGAAATTTATCAAAATCATAATAGTTTAATGAACTCAAAATTTCTTTTCTAAATTTTACATCTTCTTATGATGGAAGTGAACAAGTCATGCAATACATCCGGCATTTGAATAGAAGCTAACCTTATTTTTTTGTTGCTACAACAAAACGTATGAGGTTTTTTCAAATCTTATAGCACTGCAATGGATGTAGTTAGGCATCTTTTTCAATTCACGAATCTCCGAACAAACATGGTCATAAATTGTCAAACCTAATAAAAAGGATAGACTTGGACTTAAAATCTCAATATCTAAAAATACTTAGCTACATAGTATTATATCTATTGAAAAACCATATTGTGTGTATATATATATATATGATGGTTAATGAAATAGTTGCTGAAAAATTATTGATCTTTTGACTGATAAGGAATCATTCGTGCTTTTAAAAGTCATCTAATTGTAGATAATTTATATTTTCTTTTTACAAAAGAAAACTCTTTTCCATTCCAAGCTATGGTTGCAAAAGAAGTAATAACTTTTTGCTCTATATTCTTCTTGTCTAATCATCTAGCAGACTTCCTTATTTTCCTGGACTCTTTAATTTCATCTATGTATTCCTGCCTCTTTGCAGTACTTAGTGTCAAATATTTCCTATCATATCTAGTCCTTATTGTTGAGATACACCTGCTATAATAGTAGCTTAAAAAAATATATCTATGGATCTTAAAATACTAATGAGATTTTTTAGCATATATGATAATGTTTTAAATATATGTGAAAATATTTGGTACCATATCAACTATACTTGAAGTTGAATTCAATTCAGAAGTTCACCGGTGCGTTACCATTTTAAGAACCTCCTGCTAAAAATGGAACAATGAGATTTGTGGATTAAAAAAATACCAAAATATTATAAATAAGCATATATATATATATATACTTTGAAAATCTTAATATTTTTACCAGATATGAATTGCATGTATCTTTTAAATTATAATGATTAATATTAGTTGAAACTAGTAAACTATTTCATCTGAATCATTTTTTAAGAAACTTTTAATTTTTAATTTATTTTCTATTTTCTTTAATAAATGAATATATGTCTAATTTTTTTTCATTTTAATTCAACTGATATTTTTATTTTTTATTAATTGAAAAGTTGTAAACATGTGCAATAATTATGATTTATTTTCCCTTATCTAATTCAATAAAAGTGAATGGAAAATATTAAAAATAAAATGTGAAAAGAAGGAGGAGATTATTTCGGATTGTCAGACATTTAAAAAGAGTAAGGAAGGACCATGAGATAGACAATACTCCATGAATAATTCAGGAGAAGCATGTTGAATTTCTCCTAAGCAATAGATATGCATATTGAGCATGACAAGAAATAGGGCAAGATGCAATGGCCTATTCCTTCCAGGAAGCTGGAACACTAATCCAGGGTGCAAAAGGTGCCATGCAGATCATCACATCAACACAATCAATCATTCTAATCAACCTTTTTTCTCTCTCTTTCCTTCTTTTCATGATTTTTTGGAACCGACTGAGCAAGCTATTTGGTTCTTGTAAGTTGTAATGGTTGTGGAGGATAGAAGATATACAATAATAAGAATGCAGAATATAAAAAGGGTAACTGAGTAAAATATTACTTGACTTCAAATTTCTTCGGAGGGATATAAAAAGGGTAACTGAGTAAAATATTACTTGACTTCAAATTTCTTCGGAGGGAGACTGGGAATCCTATAAAAATAAGAGTATTAAAAAAAATTGGTGTTTTAACTCTTTTACAAAATGTTTTTTGTTTTATATGTATTTGCATAGACTGAGACTGGGGGCTCGAGAGGGGGAGCCCGGCAGCACCCCCACTCCCCCCGCCCCCAAAACCCCAATCCCCTTTTAAAATTTTGGAATTTAATTTTTTATATTGAAAATCTTAAAATATTACAATTTTGGCATTCCTTAAATTATAAAATAGCTCTTCCTTTTATTGAGAATATACATTTTGTCATTGTTCTTCTTTATTATTTCAAATTTATAAAATATTATATTTTGACAATTCAATTTCACCCCTTGTAATAAAATTTTTTGGCTCTGTCCTAAGCATTTGATTGGGTGATGTACATGACCAAAATATCATTTGTGCTTTGTTGGAAAATAACTTTGGTGGTGCTATATAATGTTAGCAAATTTCATTCCACCAATTACCAAAAGTTTAATGATTATTTGAATTCTATAGTTCCAAAATAATGGCACATTTTTGCTTTTCGTTCGAGAGTCTAAGCATAATATATATGTTGTTATCTTCTACATGTTTTGCTAGCCCATCTGATCGCACCTTCCAACAGCTATTTTTAAAATCACAAATCGATTCATTCTAACAAGTACAAACACAATTTTTGATCTAATTACTTCCCAATTAGTCTCTTTCTTGATGTGCCGTTTAATCACCTTTAAAAGTTCTTCCTAAGCCAAAATAGGAATTTTTTACATCAATTAGAAAATTTCTTATTTTAAAATCCTATGGACTATGAATAGTCGTCCTTTTAAAATGAAATTAAAATCAAGACAGAACAATCCCTTTATATTTCCATGAATCATTAATTTGGCGAACATGAATTAACTAATTTTAATTTAATTTCTATTTTCTATATGACAATAAATGAAATAAATATAAAGTATATATATTGATTAAGTAGCAAAAATTTAATTTAATATGCCGGTAAAAAAATAAATTCCAAATGTAAATGTGGTGCATAAATATTTGACATATATACATTTGTTAGGTAGAAAGACTTGACTTAATTAATTTAATATAATAATTGTTTTCTAGGAATCTGACAAAAGATAATTTAATTTGGTTGTAGTCTCCTGCTAAACTATATGTATTAAATGAGATAGTCTCATTAAATAGAAAAATTCTTAAAAATAAGAATTTTTAGGAACCGAGCCTTATATCAAAAGATAGCACCGTATTTAGCGTGTCATAAATACTTAGAAGAAAATAACATTCACAAGAATTAGGCGAACTCTGTTTTGTTTCAATTCAGTTGAAACTTTATTGCTTGTTGAACTGATCATTCAACTCTTGATGAAATTGGCAAGCGTCTAGTAACAAGCAATAATAAATATGAGATCGATAATTAAGCCAGAAATGTACTGTTAATACGTATTGCTTCTTTGATGAAATTCTTTCCAGCATAAAGCATTGGAAATTGAAAATTTTTTGTTATTCGTCCCAAAGAGAGAAATATTGAATAGTCAGATAATTATATTATTTGTGAAAAAAAAGAAAAAGAAAAAGAAATTTGAAGTTTTCGGGTTGGCCGTCGAAAATAAAGAAAGTAGTGGCCCACGTATGTACTATTTATTATTGGCTTATGACTTAACAATGATCATTTATATAGTGACTATTATTGAGACATATTGCGACTCAGATCACTCAATTCCCCAAAAGGCAAATTGCGGAACAAAAATATTTCAGACTCTATTGTAATTCTTAACATTGCAGAAGGAATTTGACCCCTTCAATCCATTCTTCTTTGAACTCAATATGGTCAGATTTGTTAATGGGTCCAACTACACAGATTTGTTATAACATTTGTAATTGCAACAATTGGATTTTGATTAAGAATTGTGTAGTTCTCCCACTCCATGCTTTGCCAAATCTTCCCAAAGACAAACTATGATGGGCTAAAATATGTATCAATAAAAGATAATATTATTACAATTATTTTACAGTTACACCAAATCATGTAAATAGTATGTGTTATATTTTTATACTACTTATTCTTTGTCCATAAACAACTTTGAGTGCTCCCCTAGATGTGATTTTTGTCATCTTGCATTGCTTGACTTTAATGAGTATTTCACAAACTTCTGCAAAAATAATTTGAAGTTATAATTTCTTTTAATAATTAATGTCTTAATCAATAATAAATTACACAAAAATTATTTCTTACCAATAGATTTTCTATCATAAACTTTTCTATCCATGTATTTAAAGTTCACAAGGTTATAATTGAGATTATTTTGTGTGAGCTTCTTTCACACATGTATATCTCTTTAGGATCAATTCAATTTGTGAATACGCATCGAAACAAAACGGATTATATTTTTGCATGATTCCATTAGAAATGATCATGTACGTCTTGTTTAGTGAGATTGAACCATCAAAATATCGAAGGTTGTCGTTGGATTACTACAATTCTTGTACCTTGCAAATATTTTTCTTTAATTTAGAATGTATAACTTTAATAGTAGAATAAATTATTTATTGTTATTGTACTTACTTAATTGTCCATCAGTATCATCTTTTTTCACTCTTGACGAAAAATTTGATCGGCAACTTATTTCACTTCTAACCCATAAAGTCCTTAGTTGAAGTGTCCAAAACTTTTGATAAATCTCCAATTCTTTAATTGTTATTGTTGAAATCTATGACACATACAATAGGTTGTTTTTCTCTGTATTTTGAGAAATATAAAAGCCCAAAGAGACACATCTGAAATTTTTTGCAAATATTATGCTGTTAAAGGAGCTGAAAAATAAAGCATTGAAGTCGAATTAGATGGGACTCAGCTGATATATACTATTATTTTCCTACTATCGGTTACAGATACGTACATTCTGTTGACATGAAAATGGTTTGCAATCTAAGGCTGAGTTGAGTTTGGTTTCATGCTCGGAACTTTTCAATTTTATAGCAAGTAGTGATTTTGAAAATGAATTTACAAAATGAGATTACATTGTGGGTCTTACATCACAAGTATGTTGAAAAATAAAAATGCATTTGGATTAAGTATTTTCGAATTGATCGAATGTATGTTATCCGTGAATTAAAAAAAGACATTTTTGTATGTTTTAAAAAATGGACCAGTTGGCGAAAATGTGTTCTAAAAAGTTTTGAAAATAAGAAATTGGAAGGAACCACTAAACACATTTCTGAAATTAAGGACAACATCTTCTGAAAAATGCATATTCGAAAATGAAAACTAAACATAACCTAACCTTTTCATTCTTCAAAAGAAGTACGGAGTTAAATGAAAAAATTGGTTTCACCAATGATTATCTAATCTAAGCAATCATTTGACACCCCACCATATCAAAAGAATATATAAAATGCCTTTTATCATCACTAGAGAACCCAACTATTTTGATCTTATTGGACAAAAACTAACTAATGGTAAGAGCCCAATACCACAGGTAGGCTGAAGTGCTCTGATGAAAACCGAGCTTTATGCGAGTCAAATTTAACCATGGTTTGGGGCTATGTATCACTTTACCTGTAAGGTGAGTGGTTGATTCTTCACTCTCATTGTGAAATCTAATTGATTGACATAAAAATTATATCCAGGACAAGTGCTGCACTTGCGGGCCTCACAGATGTATTTTTACATTTTCTAAGATTATTCTTTTCGCTTATGTTCCTCAGGCTTTGACCCCTGGATCATTCTCTCCTGTTTACTAAGATGAGATCAGAATACTGCCAATAACATTAAAAGAGCTACAACAACTGAAGTTCTTGGTAAATCCTACTTTATGCCAATGTCAGTTATCAGCTCATGACGCTAGCGAGCAATAATCTGATAACAAAAACAAATTTCAATTGTATATTACTTATTTTTTAGTAATATTGAAAATATATATATGGATTGCCAATTTCCTTCTTATGTAATGGTGTTAAAGGCCTTATATATTGTTCATTAGGAATCAAATATGAATTAAATGTAAAGCTAGATTCATTAATCAAGTTATGTATTAATATATATATATATATATTAATTTGTTAAATATAATTCATTATTTAAAATAAATAGTTTTTTGTTATTAAAAATATAACATCTAACAATACATAAAAAATAAAGACTTTTAACTATTAGGTACCATGTATTTAGCAAGTATATACTTCGTAGGATATGAACGGTCGAGCATGGATCAATGCAATATTTTATCTAATAAAATGTATTTGATAATACACTAGTACCTACTATTCATATATATTTTTACAAAGTAAGGCAGATGTATTTACATTTGACATATATAAATTATAACATAATATATAAATGAATCATGATGTATTCATTATTTGAAATAAATTGTTCATCTTATTAAATATTTAATATTTAACATTATATATAAGAAATAAAAATTTTTGACTATAAATACAATGCATTTAGTGGATATACACTTCCCAGAATATGAATTATGGTACTTGGATTAATATAACATTTTATCTATTAAAATATATTTGTTGATACACTATCTATTATTACTTTCATAATCATGATGTATTTGCTATTTAAAATAAATAGTTCTATTTTATTAAATATTTAATATTTAGCAATATATAAGAAATAAAGCTTTTGATTTAGGTTATATATATTAAGTGGATATATTCATAGGATATGAATGGTGGCAAGCGATTAATGAAATTTTTTATCTAGTGAAATGTATTTTATTGATGCACTACATATTTTCACTTTTATAAATGTGATATATTTAATTTAATATATATTTTTTTAAGATGAAAAAATTGATAGAATTAATTTAGTGAATTTTTTTAGTCTTTAATTTAAAATAAATTTAAGTAGCAATGCATGTAATAATTATGATGTATATAATACATTTAGTAAGTAGAAAAGCATTATATATAAATGAAGTTTATCTATATATACTTAGTTGTAATGTACCACTAATATACACGTATTAAATGCAATATTTTCATGATTATATAACAATATTTTTCACATAAAATGAAGAAACCACTATATCTATTCATACTTTTTTTGGTGGTATAGGTCAATGAAAGAAAATTTAAATTATTGATGAGACAATATTTGTAAAAAAATCATATTCTAGTCTGATAAGAGAAAAAAGTTGTGTTATATCGGAAAATTATAAATATATTCCTCTAAATAATATAAATAAGTCCTTTTTCTTGTGGAATGGCGTACATATTTTATATTCATGCTTAAATTATTCAAAATTATCCAAATATTGCCCACGAGAATTTGAGTTTTGAAGAACACTTGAAGAGCCAAATTCCCTCATAACATTACGAAGTACGCTGAATAAATTACCTAAATATTCCCCATTAGAATTTGAGAGGAGAGGTCATGCTTGGAAAAAAAAATTCATCCCTCCGACACTTCCATCACTTCTTTTTTCTCCATTCATTTTTTCATTATTCTTTTTAACAACCAAATAAATTCGAGATTTTATATTCCTTTCTTTTTTTCCCCTTTTCTCTAATACTTTCCTTTTCTTATCAGAATCCCTAAACCAAACATATATAGTGTATGTGATCAGTTAAGATTAACTTATGGTAATTTTTATACACATCAATTTTGGCACCAAAAATCGATTGAGTTAAGGCTGAGAGAACGACAACCAAGGTTTTGTATTTACCTTCAAGTGTCTCAAAATATCTGTAATGTACAAACACATGCACAACAACAAGAATATAATACAATATGGATACAATGGTACAAAATTCTTAAAAAAAAAAAAAAACTAGGATAAGATGGAACAAATCTAGAGACAAATTGAAGGGAATTTTGGGAGGAAGAATGCTCTCATTTTGGAATAATCTGCTAAACTATATAGCATGGCAGGTTTATATACACGAGAAAAAAAAAAAGGAAACTCAACGAATAGGCTCGGTTTAGCTAACTAATCAAAACTAACAAGAGCTAACTAACTAATCATGGCTAACTAACTAATAAATTACAGCAAAAAGGAAAATAAAATAAAATATGATTGGTAGATTAGGAATTTCATCAACCCACCGCCCCCTCAAGTTGGAGGCTAGTGAGCATCAACCAAACCCAACTTGGAAGCCATGGATGAGAACTAGGGCAGCAGCAAAAGCTTTGTAAAGATATCAACAAGCTCGAGTTTGCTGGAGATGTGTCTAGGAGTAATAAACCCTTTCTTGTATTAGTCTTAGATAATGTGGCAGCCGCTAATATCAAGATGTTTTGTCCTTTCATAGAAGACCAAGTTAGCCGTAATATGGATGGCTACCTATTTATCATAGAAGAGGTTGATAGGTTGTTGGTCTGAAACCTAAAGTTTTTGTGAAGATAGGATATCCATTGTAGCTCACAGACTATAAAAGCCATGCTTCTATATTCCGCCTCAGTTGTAGACCTAGACACTGTATTTTGCTTCTTAGATCACCAAGAGATGAGGAATGGACCAAGGAGAATACAAAAACCAGTGATGGATCTTCTGTGTCATGGCAAGATGCCCAATCAACATCACGGAATGCCTGTAGCTAGAGAGAGTTTGAGGAAGGAAAAAAGAGGCCATTGGATGGAGGGTGATTGAGATATCTTAGGACATGACTAGTAGCCTACCAATGAATATGACATAAGGAATTCATGAACTGACTAAATTGTTGATTGCAAAATTAATATCTGGTTTTGTCTTGTTCAAATATAAAAGTCTCCTAACAAGCCTTCTGTACTTATCTGGTTCTTGTAGAGGAAAGCCTGAATATGCAGTTAGTTTATGTCCTTTAGGAAGAGGTACTAAGGCTTGCTAGGCTTAAGTAATCCTACAACTTTTAGGATATCCAAAATGTACTTTCTTTGATTTAAATAAGTACCTTCAGTACCTCTAGCTATTTCAATTCCCAAGAAGCACTTAACATGTCCTAAGTATTTGATCATGAATTCCTTATGTAGAAAAGACTTGATAGCTAAGATTTCATCATCATTTTTTCCAATCACCAGGAGACGATCAATATAAACAACTAGAAAGATAAAGGTAGAGCCAAAATGCTTAACAAATAGATAATTATCATGAGCAGACTAAGTGAAACCAAAGGACTGCAGCTTAGAAGTGAACTCAATGTAACACTCCTAAAAGCCTATTTAGTACCATGTAAGGACTTGATCAAATTACAAACATGTCTTTTCTTAGTGTTATTGTAACCTTCTGGAGGTATCATGTATACTTTTTCATGCAAATGGTGATGTAGAAAGGCATTATTTATGTCTAACTAATGGATAGGCCAACACCTTACAATTGCCAAAGCTAGAAAGATTCTCACAGTTACTAATTTAGCTACTAGGGAAAAGGAATTTGTGTAGTCCAAGCCCCTAATTTGATTGAACCCCTTTGTAACCAATCTAGCTTTAAATTTATTAATGCTATCATCTGGAGCATATTTAATCTTGTTCACCAATTTGGAGCCAATAGCCCTCTTCCTAAAAGGTAAGTTGGTTAATTCCTAGGTTTGGTTCTTCTCCAAGGCACTGGGCTCATCCTGCATAGCTTTAACCCATCTTGCCTCAATACAAGCTTGCTTATAAAAGATAGGTTCTGAAGCCTTAGTTACGTAGGTTAATAGTTCTATATATTCACCATTAAATATTAGGGTTGTTGTATCAGGGCAGGTTTGAATAGGATAGAGGGATCCTATAGGCACCTCATTCTTCAAAGTCTTAGAAGTAAGAAGTGATGATTGGATGGCTGCAGTTACGAAGTCATTAAGCCAAGCTGGTTTATGTTTGACTCTTGTGCTATGCCTTAAAGGAACATGAACATCAACATGCAAAGATTCAAGAATTTCTGCAGTAGAGTTTGGAGAAAATATAATAGGGTTTTCATGACTAAGACTTTGAATTTGGGATGACATATGCATTTTACATTGATGATTAGGAAATTTATGATTATTATATGAAATAGAAAGGAATAGAAATAGTATTAGAATTTGAGGGTTGAAAGGGGAATATAGACTCATAGAAGGCATCATCTCTAGACACCATTATTTTATGTGTGGAGAGATTATAGACCTTTTGTCCAAGATTATAACCAAGGAACATACATCTAAAAGCTCTAGCACCAAATTTGTCCTTATGAGGTTGAACATACATAACCATAGACCTTGTTATGAATTATAATCAAGAGCCTTGCTATGAAAGAGCTCATATAAGGTTTTCCATTTTAAGATAGAGGAAGGTATTCTATTAATGATATGAGTGGCCATAAGGATGGCCTTACCCCAGAATTTCTAAGGCAAACAAGACAAAAACAACAAGGCTCTAGCTACTTTTAATAAGTATTTGTATTTTATTTCAACTATATCATTTTGCTGACGAGTGTAAAGGGGTCATTCTTTGGTGTAAGATGCCATATATGAGGAAAAGGGCTTGACATTCTTGGCTAGTAAATTTAGAACTATTGTCTGTTCTCATAATTTTAATAGAGGTGTGAAACAAGTTTTGTATCATTTTCATAAAATGGGCTAATGTGGAGGGAACTTAACTTTTATGGTTGAGAAGATGTGTCCATGTGGTCTTACTATGGTCATCCACCATAATTAGGAAGTAATTAGCTCCAGTCATTAAGGTTTGGTGGTAAGGTCCCCATACATCCAAGTAAATCATTTGAAACAATTTTGTGGTTTTAGATGTACTAATGGGAAAGCCCAATCTTTGCTACTTAGCTAAGGCATAAATGTCACGTAGAAGCAAGGAAATATCAATTTTATTACCAAGAAAATTCAAGTGACACATGATAGAATGAGATAAATAGCCAAGTCTCTTGTGCTAAAGGAACAAATTTTTAATAGTTTTTATTTCTATAGATGAACTAGTACAACTATTACAATGAGTACATACAAGTAAAGACTTAGGACATCTAGTATCATTGTCAAGAATTTATGTGTAGTATTTCAGCTAATTACAATCAAAAGACTTGGAATTTAAGATGTACAACCTTCCATCACCTTTCCTATTGCCAAGACTTGCTTAGTCTAAAGGTCCTACAACAAATAATAAGATGGATAAAAGAGAAATATGATCTATGAGGTTTTAGAAAGTTTATTTACTAAGAGTAAGTTGTAATAGAATGAGGGAATGTGCAAGGCATTGGTTAGAACAAAAATATTTGGAAGGTGAATATCTCCCATGTAGTGGACTATTTTCACATGTCCATTTGACAAGTAAACTAGGGTTATCTCTTTTGCTAGATTAAGGTTTGCAATGAGTTTAAAATCAAAGTACATGTGGTTAGAAATACCTATATCTATGATCTAGCTTCTTAACTCTAGTAAGCTCATTGTACTAAAAGAAAAGTGAGAAGAGACACAGGCAAAATCATTTGAAGTGTGCCATGTTAACCACTGAGGCTTCTGTTGCTTCCTTTCCTTTCATGAACTTGTTAATCTCCAATCGAATAATATCTTAGATTCTACTTTTAAGATTAGCATTCATAGGAACTTCCTTTTCAGTTTCAGTGTTGGTAGAAGCCTCAACTATATTAGCAGCCTATCTCGAAATAGTTTTACCTCTAGCATTCATTAGTTCATGGTACCAATCAGGAAATCCATGCAACTTGAAACATGTTTCCTTGGTGTGCTCTATGTAATTGCAGTGTGAACAAAACAGTTGTGACTTGTCACTCTTCTTTCTTTGTTTTATAATTTCTCTAGGCTTTTTGTATGTTTGTCATCCACCATTTCCATTACTTTGCTTTCTAAAATTCTGGTGATGGTCTTCATAGCTGAATTCTCCACATTTTTAGCAAAGTTGTTGTGAACCTCTCTTTTTTTTTTCAACTCTTAGTACCATTGAGTAAGCTTTGTTAACATTTGGCAGTGGCCCCATGACAAGGATGCTGTTTTTGATATTATCATATCCATCATTATTGAGCCCCATTAAAAATTGCATTAACTTGGTGGAAGATTGCTGATCACTTAATTGTTTCACAGCACCATAATCATATTGAGGCAAAGGTATCAAACACTACAATTCATCCCGTAACTTCTTAAGTTTTGTAAAATACAGTGCAACAATTTGATTTCTTTGCAAAATCGAGCTTATTTCTCTTTGTATTTGATACAATAGAGTGCCATTACATTCCTCAAACTTTTCTTCCAACTCATCCCATAGTTGTTTAGCAGAAGATGTATACAAGAAGGCATCAACAATTTCCTTTGAAATTGAATTTAAAATCCATGGTTGTACCATACAATCAACCCTACTCTAGGATTCAAAATCATCAAAATCTTCATTAGTTTTTACATACTTTCCATTGATGAATCCTAATTTGGTATTGGCTCCCAAAGCTATTTTCATATATCTACTCCATGTCAGGTAATTGTTTTTATTTAAAGGCATGGAAACAAGTGCCATACCTAGATTAACTAAAAAATGGAGGTAGAGAAAGTTGTGGTTTCGATCTCTAATCTTAATCATCATTGTTTCATGGATGTTTTCAAATTTGCTTTCTTGGTTTCTACTTGTCTACTCCATCTATCTCTTTTCAAGATCTAAAGCTTCTTGGTAGATTTGTTGTGGCTCTGGATACCATGAACAAATTTAGAGACAAATCGAAGGGAATTTTGGGAGGAAGAATGCTCTCATTCTAGAATAATTGGCTAAATTGTACAGTATAGTAGGTTTATATACATGAGAAGAAAAAATTGAAACTCAACAAGTGAGTTGGGCTTAGCTAACTAATCAAGACTAACAAGGGCTAACTAACTAATGATGACTAACTAACTAACTAACTAATTACAACACAAATGAAAATAAAATAAAATATGGTGGACAGATTGGTAATTTCTTCACAGACATGATTGCAATATGATTATTCTCTATACATAAATTCTTTTACTATATTATTATAATCTCTATATAAAGATACACCTATGGATATTTGCAATAGATAATAAATTTAAAATTCATATAAATAAGAGTGTAAAGAACAAGAAGTACATATCAATTATTGTTTTTAGTTTTATTAGAGTGATTTGTTTACTATATATGGGGAAACAATATTTAAAAAAAAGTAAAAAGATAATGAATTTGAATGTTGTAACATTCTTTTTTAAATAAATTTAGAAATTTTTTAATTTCTAGTTAATTCTTTTAGTATTTCTATACTTTTTAAAATATATGAAAATAAAAAAAAAATTCTAAAATGCATTAGACATGCCTTTAATGTATCAGCCACATCAATGAAGATGTTGAATTTTTTTTTCTTCTGTTTAATTTATAGACACATCAAATGGTGTGGTGGATATGCATCAATAGGTATCATGTATGTTTGATATAAATTCGACTTGAAATGACTGATTTTTAAAGTATTAACACATTACAACATTAGACAAGAAACTAAGAAAATGATTTAGCTGGTGGAAACTAAAATTGATTCAATGTGGAAACTAAGGAATAGTCGAGAATCGTCATTCAAGGTTTATTAAAAATGTTGATCAAAGATGATATCATGAAGAACAAGGAAAATCGAAGAAACTTAATTCAAGTCTTTGTTCTTTTTCATTTGAAGTTTCAAATCAACACTTTAGTTATGTGCCCAAAACTAAGTGATAATATAATATTGGCAAAAGCTTCCGACCAATTGTAGCCTATTGTCATCATCTAAACAATCTCTGATTTATGCTACTAGTTTAAGTAACCAGTGTTTAATTGTATTGCTTATGTGTATTTACAAATTAAATGTGCATTACTAGTAGAACCATAATATTGTTAAGGTTTGTAGGTTCTTCTTCATGGAGAAAGATATATTAATTGATATTCTTAAGTATCTCCTTCAAACCATCATGTTTATGACATGTATCGAAACTATGCTGTATTTAGAAAAGGAATATAAATTAGGGATAATAATGAAATCTACCCCTGAAGTTTAGTGTAATAACAGAAACTTTCCTCATGGTTTGGGAAGTTACGAAAAACCCTATGGAGAAAATTGCCATCCAAAAATCGTGACGAAAACTATCAAAAGACCACTATACCCTTCATTTTTATTTTAAAAAAAATAGAATTTAATATCTAAAAATGAAAAAGACAACAATACCTTTCAAGTAGAGAGAGAGAGAGAGAGAGAGAGAGAGAGAGAGAGAGAAAAGAAAATTAGGGTAGGTCATTCACACGCAAGAAGATCCACCATCCATTTGTTTGGTTCTCTAGCTTGCCACAGTCTAGCCAATTGTGGATCTGATGAACACGTTCGATTGCCCACCAGTTTGTTGTTTTTTGGTGTGTTGAGGAAGGCCAATCACAATGGCCGTTGAATTTTCAAGACTTTTGGGCAGCATTTCTTTGGGTTTTATTCAAATGGATAGCAAAGGTAATATTACATCTGATCATTTACTTTTTTTGGTTTATTTTGTTTAGAATCTTTATACAATGTGTAAAAATTATTGTTGTTGTTATTAATATAAATAGGGTTTTGCAAGGACTCTTGAGGGTTCTTTTTTAGATGTTTGGAGGAATTTATTGAAAGTTTTATTCCAAAGATATCCTAGACTTTCATGATAGACAGACAAAAGATAGTATTGTTGTTGTTTTAAACTACTTTAATGTTCTTTTTGTAATAGTTTTTAGTACACAAGGTGCTAACTGGAGTGTCTTAAAAATTGTTGTTATTTGAATTTATGTTCTGTGTAATGTTTGACAATGTGTAGGATTCTTTTTATAATAATTTTAATTCACAAGGAACTACTTATAATGCTTTAAAGTTTGTTGATAGTATTGAATTTTGTGCAATAATGTAAGAAAATATTCAAAGTTCTTTTTTAAACAGGTTTTAGTGCACAAGGAGCTAATAGTAGTTATTTAGAGTTTGATGTCAGTTGAAGCTGAGTTTTATGTAATGTCTAAAAATGTGTAGGGTTCTTTTTGCAGTGATTTTTAGTTCACAAGGGGGTAATTATAATGTTTTAAAAGCTTTTCCTGTTTGAACCTAACTTTTGTGCAATGTCTAAAAAAGATTTGAGGTTCTTTATGTAATTGTTTTTTGTATTTTAGGTGGGTTGACTCCTGCTACTACTACTGCTACTAGTGGGATGTTGAACATGGAGCTACCAGTGCTGCTGTTGCTTTTGAAGAAAGAAATAGGGGTTTGTTTGCTAGTGCCTTAGCTTTTGATGACAGATTCATGCAATAGTTGATAAACTTGTGGACTCAATTTTTGATAATACAAGTGGAGTTAGACGTTTTGACATGTTGGAGGCTGTGATGGAGGTGCTACAATGCCAAGGTTACTAGTGGTAGTGTTGCTAATAGAAGGGCTATTGAAAATTGAATATTATTCTTGGTTGCCTATCCAAACTAGTTAATATTTTTGTCAATTCCATGTGATGAATCAAATCACTATTTTTTGTATAGTTTGAAAATAATTAATTTGGCTACTTCTAGCATATGTTCTATATTTTAAAAATTGAATGTCATACCTATTTAGTGTAAGTGTAAATGGGGGTAACTTTGGTTTGGTTGGTTTAATTTTGTTGCATTACTTTGTACATTTGGACTATATATTTTGCTCTTTAAAGGATGCGCTTATAGTTTTTCAAGGTATTGAAAGTTTTATACGTCAAGTAGCTAAATATACAAGAATGTATATGAAATGTTTAAATTTCTTAAAGGGGTTGATGTAATCTTTTAAACTCGAAAATTATGCAACAAAAATAAATAATATTTTTAATTAATTATTTTTAAAAAATTATAATTCATTAATTAATTAAAAGTAATTTAATTAATTAATCATGTTAATTACATTAATTAATTAATAATTTATATTTTCGATGGCAATATTAAGTATTATTTTAGTTTGTTACTTTAATCTCCCTAGTATACTTGTTATGTTACAATTACACCAACAAATGTGAGGCATATACCAAAATAGCACAAGAAAATTTTGGTCCAAAAAAAAAAAAAAAGTCAACAACCTAAAGTAGTCAATTAAAGGGTAAAATCAAAATCTTAGAAAAATTCAACAATGACTTCAACAATTTCTATTAATTTAACTAACAACATATCCTTATTATTGGATGGCACCAACCCTCAGAAAATGTGATTGTAATATTCCAAACCACAGACAAAGTTTATGTTAATACACCAAACCTCAATAATAGTTTTGTAATTATCCCTATAAATTATCTCCAGGTGCTAGGCATGTTAATTAATGGAAACCACATAGCATCTTTTTGTCTCATGTCCAGTAACTTGGAAATAATCTTATAAATGTGAACATCAAATCATACTTGTTTACTGTCTCACCTCGATTTTTCTTTTTCTTTTTTTTCCCTTTTTTTCAAATTTCCTCATGGACCTCATCTATACTAATGTTCGAAAAATCAAATTATTCATTGAATCGAAAAATTTATTGGTTCACAATTCACTAGTTCAATCATTGGTCGAACCGTAATTGAAGCACAAATAAACCGTGACGTCATAATTATGAAATATATATATTTATATTATATATATTACTTAAAAATTAATAAAATATCAAAATATAAAACATAAAAAGCTTAAATAATATTGTCTAATATTACAATTTAAATTTCACAATTCATATTATAAATGATCGCAACAATTTAAATATATTAAGTCTAGAGTTTAAAGTTGGGAGTATATAAGTTAATTCTAAATTCTAAACTTTAAATTAAGATTTTTTTTTAATTTTTAGATAGCTTGCAAAGAATAACTTAACCTTCAAACTTTATACTTAAATCAAAAAGAAAAAATTAATTTTATTAAATTAAATGAAAAAACTAGTCCGATTTACTAGATCACTGGTTCAACTAGCTGATTTGAACAGTTTTCACAAAATTTGACTTCTTTTTAATTTTTTTATATTTTTAAAAAAATAGACCTATTCGCCGGCCGATTGACGGTCCAACCTATTAGTGCGATCCGGTTTTCTAAACAATATACATGCTTTTAAAGTATGGATGCAAGTATGCAACTACGCACTAATTGTGCCAAAACTTGGTAGCCCAATTCCGGAACTTAACCACAAAATATGAGCTGTCTTTTGATCCAACTAGCTGGCCCATACCATCACCCAATGTCAACTCTGCCTTTGCGTTTTGAGTTTTACGTAATCCTTCAGGGCCCATTCTATCTTGTCATGGGTTGGGCCACAGAGAGAAAAGGCTGATTACGTGCCCAATTGTTCGTCTCTAAAGGCCCACTTCTGATTTTCATGAATATTTCTTATACTCCTCTTGTGGCGCTATATCTCATCACAAAACGGAACATATCTTGAGAGTTGAACTTAATTTCCAACTATATTTTTAATCCTCTGTGCTTTTAGTAACAGATTTCAACGTGTTTTCGATTTTTGCACAAACGTACCCCAAAGTTTTTTTAAAACTTAAATTTTTAATCTTAAACACACACGCACACACACATATATATATGCGAAGATACTGTTACTGGACTAATTAACTTGTCAGCATAAACGATTTCGACATTGGTGAAATGTTTGTACCATTAATTTTGTAATAACAAATACTTGCATACACACACAGATATTTTGAGAAGAAAATTAAAGAGTCCTTCTATACTCTATCTTAACAGTTTCTTATCGAAGTTTTTCTTACCTACTTGGAAGGAATTGATGTTGACTGAGAACGATAAAAATCAATTAGATTTTTCCATCAAGAACAGATATTCATTTCCTCAAAAAGCCCTTTTACAGTCTTATTTTGAATATATGTTCTTTGGTATGAAATCTAGCCATATTTGCCATAAGATGATCAACGATCACACACACACACACACAAAAGCCAGAGGAAAGGAGGAAAGAAAACAAAAAGGGCCAAGACCACTATAATATCCCTTGCGATGATCCATTCCGCTTCATATCATGATGAGTGTTTTTGATTGGTTTCCTCCACAGTGGAGCCATCATTTGTGGCCTTAGACACGGCCTCTTCCGCTGCAGCTGCCTTGAGGAAAGGCAAACCACTGATAGACATAGACTGCGGTCCTGGAGTACTGGCAGCCTTAAAAACAACATTGTCACCCTCCTTTTTGTACTTGTACCACATTGCCCAACAGAGATAGTTGAAGAAGTTGAGAACACTCAGGATTGCCAAAAACCAGTAGAACAGATCCAAATTGTTCTTGTCCAAGTCCTGTCCTTGCAACCACCCTTGTTTGCTAGGTGCAATTCTCTTCGTGACTGAGTTTATGGCATCCACTAAAATACTGCTCAAAAAATACCCAAATGAGAGCGAAATCCATGTGAAGGAAGTGGAAAGTGATTTCATCCCTGCAGGAGCTTCTTTGTAGAAGAATTCCAGCAACCCTACAAGAGTGAACATATCAGCAATCCCAAAAATTCCATACTGAAAAGACAGCCAGAAAAGACTAATGGACTTATTTTTCAAGGACTGATTCCTTCTCTTCGCTTCCACCAATGCTGCAATGGACATGGACAGGGCCGAGAGCACTAGGCCGACCCCAACGCGCTGAAGCTGTGTGATGCCTGATGGATGCTTTGTGAACTTGCGCATAAACGGCACGAAAACTCTGTCGTACATTGGAATGAGGATGATCATGAAGGCCAGAGGAATGACTGGGACGGATGCCGCAGGGACTTGGAAGGAGCCAAGATAGGTGTTCATATGGTAGCCTTGTTGCACTGAGAAGGTTTGGAGCTGTGCCAAACATGTGTTCATTATGATGGTGCTGGCAATGATTGGAAGCATCCTGGTTAGGACCTTAACTTCTTCCACCTGTGTCACTGTGCAAACTTTCCACGCCGAGGGCTCTGCATTTTTCGGACGAATTGCTGCTTTGTCTAGCCACCTAGTTCAAGTGACATCAACATAAACTAGTTTGTAGGCAATCAAAATTTCCTACTATTTTTATCTTCACTGAGTACTATCAGCCAAAATAGTACCTAAATTGTTCAGTCTGAGCAATTTTTGCTGTTGTTGAGTCTGAATCTTTCTCATTTACCTCATACAGCTCATTCGGGCTCTCTGGATGTGGCAAACGACGATTCTTTATTGCAATGACTACGACCTGATCATCAGAGGAGAAACTAAGACAAATAAAGAACCGAAAAACTGTGATATATACACCAGCGCTGTCATATACATATATACATACCTGTGCAATTCTAACAAGAGGGCTGTCTTTGGGGAGTTGGAGACGGTAGAAACGCTTTCCAATTGCAAGAAAGACAAAACCGAGGAAGGCGCAGAGGGTGGTGATGAGAAACCCCTTCCACCAGTTATGATTGTTCTTGTTGGTGGCAACCCAAACAATGACAGTAACTCCAACTGATGCACCACCAACTGTACTGAGCAAGAGCCAGTTGAAATAGCTTGCAAGACCCCTGGCTTCCTTTGGGTCCTTGGGATCAAATTGGTCAGCACCAAGGGCCGGAATGGCTCCCCTAACCCCACCTACACCAAGTGCCAACAAACACAGCGAAGTGTAGAAATACACGGCCACACCACCCTCCATGCAGTTTGACTTGCCGACACAAGGAGATGGGAGTAAACTATTAGTATGAGCTTGAATTGTCATCATCGCTAGTGCCTAAGAGGAAAGCAATGGATATACGTTTAATCCATGAGAGTAGATATATAATATTTATCAGTAACATCAAGTGACAAAAACTCCATGACTACTGATATGTGCAGTAGCTAAACCCTTTGTTCTAGGTGAGAATTAAGGGAAGGAGCAGAAATGTTGAAGCTAGGAAGAGGTACAACGTTGAATTACCAAGACTTCAAGCGTCCCAAAAATGAGACAGGTGTGGAACCTGTTGATGTAAGTGTCGGAAATGAATCCCCCAACAATGGAGAGCAAGAAAGTCGAACCCATGAGGTTTGTGAGAGTGTTTGCTGCGCTGGCCAGATTAAAATGCATCTTGCCCGAGAAGTAGAGGACTAAGCTCACCATGTTAGCTACAAAACCCATGTTCTCCAATGCCACCAAAGCTACATATAAAAATATGTATTATAATATATATTCAAGAAGCAAATCAACCATCAGTACTAATTGAATCTGGAAGACTTTAATTTGCTCACCATATATGAAAGATGTAGCTCTGAACCCTCCTTTCCCTTTGATCATTGATGGGTTTACCTTGTTGTACCCTGGCTCCGCGTCTTCCCCCTGCTTGCAATTGCATGGCATGTACAAAACATGATTATTAGCTGAGATAACCCATATTTGAACTGTTCTAGTTTTTGGAAAGAAAAAAGACACTCACCATGGCTGGGAGTTTAAGAGGAATACTGGCAAAGCTAGCTAGAGAACCAAATAAATGTGAAATATATGAAAAAGAAGAATGGGGTTAATGATAGATATAGGGAATAAGGTGCATTGTGCGTATCGTCCATTAACATCTGATTGATCGCCTTCTTGTTTTCAGTATGTCCCTTTCTTTTTCCCTCTCCAAGAGAGTCCTATGATTAGGATACCGGCGGAGTGGCAGCTAATTAAGTTTTCTCTAATTATACGTTCTCAAGTTTATATTGGAAAAAGAAGTTCTAGTAGTTAGAGAGAAAGCATGCATTAAACATTATATAAACCAAGTAGCAGAATTTTGATAATAAGCCAATAGAGAATACAACGACTGCACCGTACAATGTTTCGGAGAAAGTGTATCCCTGTATGGTCAAGTTTTGTAATCGATCTAACATATTGGCATGTCTATTGCCACGGCAACTAAGGCAATGTGACTACATATATATATATATATATATATTGGCGCCCAAGACTACAAGGATATGGGGCATAATACGTGCAGATTGTCTTCTCCTTTTCTCAATTGCGTTATGCATGTATATCCTGATTCCTGAAGAGTGTGGATTGAGTGTTTAAAAATAAAAACTCATTGGCCTAGAAAGATTCTGAAAAGAATTTCTTCCTTAAAATTGTTGGCATATCAAGTATGTGCACCAGTGTATTTTTCCTTAATTAAAGTAGCATATTAAGAAATCAATGTAAATATGTATAGAATAAAATATAAAGTAATTTAAAAATTGGTATATAATTCAAACCGGAAGCAAAAATTGAGAATCGAATAAATATCGAGTCGAGGCCTGCACGAGCACAACTTCCTTAAGGTTTTATTTGCCTCCCACCAGTGCCCAAGAACAATTAACGAATAACCTCCCAAGATACAACAACTTCGAACAACCAAAGGCGACATTCTTATTGGTTGAACCTCCAAACCAAACTGACTTGAACCTTTTGTGCTTTATGAAGAATGTATATGTATATATGTAAGAATGTATGCATAGAATGCTATAATACAAGAATGCTTGTTTTTTTATTTTTCTTTTTTCTAATTATGGAGACTAGACATCATCTATATTTATAGGACTAAAGTGTCTATTCTTATAAGACATGTGTCTATCCCTATAAGACATATTCCTAACTCTGTCAGACTAAATAAAGGTTGTGACCTTTATTTTTAATTTTAAAAAGCATGGGTTGCATCATTCGATAGTGTTCACTAAGGAATGTTCAAAGCCAAAAACTACCTCTCCCGATGCAATATCACTTGAGCTGAATCTTTGTCTTGCAATTGCATTCATGAGCATACCTGTCAAACTATTTGCTCATTCATGTGGGGGATTGTTAGAATTTTAGCACCTAAATAAACTAAGTTATCTCATTGAGGAGATATTTTAGTGCCAAAACTAATGAAATATTGACTGAGCAAATTAAGCTAAAGAGTTAGCTATGTGCAAAATTATTAAGACATAGGAGTGAGTGGATAGTGTATAAAAAATAATCCAAAACAAATTCTAATAATAATTATTCTATATAATTATTATTTGAATCATTTTAGATTTCGAATTTTGCAGGCTGATATTAATTCTTCCAACAATCGTGTCCAATTCGGACTTGCCAACCAGTGAATATGATGTCTTGAACTGTTCAGCTTTTGTGTACACCAAGACAATTGCACTACACACAATACCACTCAATAGTCAATTTTATGGTTTAATTGTTGTGTTCATTGCGGATCTAAACAATTCTTGGTATTCATGAGTACTACTCTGAGAATTCAGCCTTACAAATTCTCATAGGATCGGCTCAATCCCTACTCACATAGGTGACTTCTCATTAGGAGATTCCTATTGCACCCCCACTCGAAATGTTTAAGATATGAGTGTTATTAAAAGCAATACTTAACTTAGAACTTTTACAGGATGCATTGTCTGCTTATCAACAGAATAGGCTAGAAGGTTGTGGCCCCCCCCAGTGCTTCTAATCGAGTCACAGATGCATAACTTGTTTTTCCCTTTGAACCTATTTCATGGGATCTCTAATCAAATAGGTAGGGTTTCCATTATGGTGATTCAGTTATTTAAAGGCTTCAAACCCATTCTCTTTGATAATTTATTTACTTGCTCTTTATTTACACCTTTGGTTAGCGGATCCGCAAGGTTATCTTTTTACGTAGTCAATTGAGATAACTCCACTAGAGATTAGTTGTCTAATGGTATTATGTCTCCTCTGTATGTGTTGAGACCTATCATTATACATACTATTCTGTGCCCTTCTTATGGCAGATTGGCTATCACAATAAATACAAATTGCTAGCACAGGCTTTAGCTAATTTGGAATGTCTTCCAAAAATTGGCGTAGCCATTCTGCTTCCTCTCCTGCTTTATCTAAAACGATGAATTCTGATTCTATCGTTGACCTTGCTATACAGGTCTGCTTTGAGGATTTCCACGATATGGCAACTCCACCTAAAGTGAATGCATATCCACTTGTGGACTTAGACTCGTTTGAGTCAGATATCCAGTTAGCATCGCTATATCCCTCAATTACAGCTGGATATTTGTTATAATGCAACCTATACTTTGTGGTTTGTTTTAAGTATCTCAATACTCTGATAATGGCATTCCAATGCTCTTGTCCAGGGTTGCTTATTTATCTACTCAGCTTACCAACTGCATATGCAATGTCTGACCTCGTGCAGTTTATAATGTATATGAGGCTTCCAATGATGCGCGCATATTCCAATTAACCCTTTCCTTCACTTTTGTTCTTGGTAAGCTGTTGGTTTGCATTTATTGGCGTTTTCACCGGACTGCTCGTGGGATCTAGAAATCATTGCAACACATTCTCAATATAGTATTATTATGTTAATGCTATCCCTTCTGGTGTTCTTATAATTTTAATGCCAAGTATGACGTCAGCAAAGCCCATTTCTTTCATATCAAAATTACGACTTAGCAATATCTTTGTCTCTTTGATTATGTCATTGTTGCTCACCATAATTAACATATCATCTATATATAAATATACAATGACATTTAGAGTTAGCGTACCTCTAATGTGCACACATTTGTCACACTCATTGTTTTTGAAACCATTAGTCATCATTACTTGGTCAAATTTAAGATGCCACTGTTTATGTGCCAGTTTTAAATCGTATAACGATTTGATTAACCTACACACCTTCTTTCCTTGTCCTGGAACCATGAACCCTTCAGGTTGTTCCATATAAATTTCCTCCTCAAGGTCACCATTTAAAAATGCCGTTTTTACATCCATTTGATATGTCTCGAGATTATTAATGGCCACAAAGGCAATCATTAATCAGATAGAAGTTATTCTAGTTACTGGTGAGTATGTATCAAAGTAGTCAAGACCTTCCCTCTATCTATATCCTTTGACTACTAATCTCGCTTTGTATTTATCTATCGTACCATCAACTTTCATTTTTCTCTTGAAAATCCATTTACACCCTAAAGGTTTATTCCAAGAGGCAAGTCTACTAGTTCCCAAGTTTGATTATGCATGATGGACTCTATTTCACTATTCACTGCTTCTTTCCATAATGGAGCTTCTGAGGTAGTCATTGCTTTAGTGAACGTCTTTGGTTCACTTTCTAATATGAAAGTCAAGAAGTTGGGCCCAAAGAATTTAGCTATTTTAGCTCTTTTGCTACATCTTAGCTCTAAGTCCTCTTTGTTCGAGTCTTGAATTTCTTGAGGTTTTTTAAATATCACTCGCCCTTCTTCCTTTTTCTAAGGAAATATTTCTTCAAAGAAGTTTGCATTTCTTGACTTCATTATTGTATCGACTTGAATGTCGTCAATATCAGACTTATGTACAAGGAACCGAAAAGCGGCACTGTGTTGAGCAAAAGATGTCATCAATAGTCTTTAGTCCTATTTTGACCATTTTAGGAGGTGGTACTCCTACTTTAGCTAGAGACCCCCACACTCGAAGATATTGATAAGATAGGGGGTGTCTTTTCCATGCCTCATATGCTGCCTTTTGTAGTTTCTGATGGGGTATCTTATTAAGTAAATGATTTGCAGTCAATACTGTCTCTCCCCACATATTTTGAGGTGCCCCTACATTAATCAATAATGCTTTTATCATTTCTTTTAAAGTTCATTTTTTGCGCTCAGCAATGCCATTTGATTGTGGTGCATAAGGTGCCATGATTTCATGGATGATTCCATGTTCAACACAAAATTCTTTAAAGGGGTGAACATATTCACCGCCGCTATCACTTCTAAGTGTTTTAATTTTCCTTCTAAGTTGATTCTCAACCTCATTCTTGTAATGTTTAAATACTTCAATAGCTTCATCTTTGCTTGAAAGTAAATAAACATGACAAAGCCTTGTGCAATCATCTATAAAAGTTATAAAGTATTTTTTTCCACCTCTTGATTGCACCATTTTTAAATCACAAATGTCTGTGTGAATTAAATTTAGTGGCTCAGTGCTTTTTTCTATTGTCTTAAATGGAGTTTTTTTCATTTTTGCCGCAATTCAAACTTCACACTTAGTTTTTGTGTCAAGGTTTAACTTAGGCAGAATTCCACTTTTAGCTAATTTAGTTAAAGTACCAAAATTGACATGTCTTAATCCATGATGCCATAAATCTAGGGACTCCAACAAGTAAGCTAAATTTACTTTATTTCCATTGATAACAACTTTTGGTACATTTTTTGGTGTGATGATCATTACATTCATTTTAAAAAGACCATCACACAAATATCCCTTTCCGACATACATACCAATTTTTGTAAGTACAAATTTGTTGGATTCAAAAACTAGTCTAAAGCCTTTCTTACTAAGCATAGGACCTGACACTAAATTTCTTCTAATATTAGGCACATGAAGCACATTGTTGAGAGTCAGCTCCTTTCCAGAAGTCATTTTCAACACTATCTTTCCAATTCCATGCACCTTAGAAGTTGACGAGTTTCCCATGAACAGATTCTCATCTTTAGCATCCTTATATATTGTGAACATACTTTTGTCTGAGCACACATATCGAGTGGCCCCAGTGTCCACTCACCATTGTCTGGGATTTTCACTTAGGTTCACCTCAGAAACCACCGTTGAAAGATTCAAATCATTGACACCATTTGAGAGAGTTTCTACTTCGGCCATGTTTGCATGAGTAGCTCTTTTTTGCTTTGGAAATCCACCTTTCTTTGAAAATCCTTCTTGTTGGCAGTGTTTGCTGTCCTTTACCCTATGGTCTGGCTTGTCACAGACATAGCAGCTTCCTTCAAACTTCTTTTTCTTTCTTTTATCATGATGGTTGTCAGAAGCATCCCTTTTTTGTTTGTTAAACGAACCCTACTCCACAATGTTTGCTTTGCTTTCATAAGCATTGCCACCAATTTTCTTTTTGGGAAGTCTGTTGTCCTCCTCTATTCTCAGCCTCGAGATCAAATCCTCAAGGTTCATCTCCTTGCATTTGTGTTTGAAGTAGTTTTTGAAGTCCTTCCACCTAGGGGGTAATTTTTCAATCAAAGCTGCCACTTAGAATGCCTATCCAAGTGCCATTCCTTTGGCAACCAAGTCATGTAGTATCATTTGGTACTCATTCACTTGGGACATCACAGACTTTGAGTCAATCATAATAAACTCAAGAAACTTACCAACTACAAACTTTTCCATGCTAGCATCTTCCGTTTTGTATTTTTTCTTCAATGATTTCCAAAGTTCCTTAGCCATAGCAATGAGGTTATAAACATTTTACAATGCATTGTCCAACCCATTAAGTATATAGTTTTTGCATGAAAAATCTCCATGATTCTATGCATTAACTACCGCTACGGTTTGCACATCAAGATATTCCCCCGACACAGGACGTTCTTTCCGCAAGAACCTCGCAAAGTTCAAAGTGGTGAGGTAGAACAACATCTTTTGTTGCCATCTCTTAAAATTTTTCCCATTGAACTTCTCCAGTTTTTCTACTTGTCCAATTGCAACTGGAGTAGGAGATGTAGTAACCGGGGGAGGAGCAACGGGAGCATTCAGCCTTCCACTACCAACATTGGTCATATTAGGCTCATTAGGAACATTTGGCACATCATTATTTGTAGCCATTGTGTATTTCTACAAGCAATATCAATCGGTACAAGCACAATTATAGTAACAGGAGTAAAGTCGAAAAGAGCAAAACAAGTATATACATAATTTTTTTTCTTTTTTTTCGCTAGTTGCAAAACAAAAATACTATGGAGGGCAAATTTTATCTAAGTAAAACTGAAAATATACATGGTTATATATTCACCTAAAATTGTGGATGTATACAATGTGTAGATTTTAATACACAACCAAAAAGGTTTATAAAAAATACAACTTAATGTTCTTCAAAATTATATATATAGATGAAGATTCTAATATCTAATTATCAACACGTATGCTATTGGAAAATATAGTCAGGACCTATATTTTCCTCTTAGTCGAAGCACACACGCATATATATATATATATATATATTTATATTAAGGCACTTAATCCAACAACGATATTCAAAGATTAATCTTTTGCTAGTAATTTGATAAAGAAAACACAGATACAACTTCTTACGTGTACTACCGAATTAAATTCATACAAAATAGAAAATAATACTTTAAATTATTAAAATAATAAAATCATGACAACATGCAATTAATTTTCATACCAATTTACACAAAATGACAAGACAATAATTACAAGACAGAAGCATAAGACTTCCGGATTGGTGAGAAAATTCAAACTCTA
>JACGDI010001352.1:426419-472115 GCA_014898725.1 Jacaranda copaia
CTCACAGCTTATGATGTAAACTTTTACATACTTATCATAACTGACATTTGTATACACAGAGAGAAACGATAAAACCTTAAGACTGTTGGCATATCAAGTATGTGCACCAGTGTATTTTTCCTTAATAAAAGTAGCATATTAAGAAATCAACGTAAACATGTATAGAATAAAATATAAAGTAATTTAAAAATTGGTATATGATTCAAACCATAAGCAAAAATTGAGAATTGAATAAATATCGAGTTGAGGCCTGCATGAGCATAGCTTTCTTAAGGTTTTATTCGCCTCCCACCGGTGCCCAAGGACTACTGACAAACAACCTCCTAAGATACAACGACTTCGAACAACCAAAGGCGGCACTTCTATTGGTTGAACCTCCAAACCAAACTGACTGGAACATTTTATATTTTATGAAGAATGTGTATGTATGTATGTAAGAATGTATGCTTAGAATGCTATAATGCTAGAATGCTTGGTTTTTTTATTTTTCTTTTTTCTAATTATGGAGACTAGACATCACCTATATTTATAGAACTAAAGTGCCTATTCTTATAAGACATATATCTATCCCTATATGATATATCCCTAACTCTGTCAAACTAAATAAAGGTTGTGACCTTTATTTTTAATTTTAAAAAGCATGGGTTGCATCTTTTAAGCGAATTGGACATAACTATTGGAAGAATTAATTTCGGTCTCCAAAATTCGAAATCTAAAATAATTCAAATAATAATTATATAGAATAATTATTATTAAAAAAATTTTTTGGATTATTTTTTATACACTATCTACTCACTCCCACATCTTAATAATTTTGCACATAGCTAACTTTTTAGCTTAATGTGCTCAGTTAATATTTCATTAATTTTGACACTAAAATATCTCCTCAACGAGATAAATTAGTTTATTTAGGTATTAAAATTCTAACAAAAATAACATAGAGTTACACGAGAAATTTAGTACTATGATTGCTTCGCATTTTTTAAGGATAATTTCCCAAATCCTCGTGGTTTGACCTATTTAAAAAAGAATAAAAAATTTTCATAATTTAAAAATCCCTTAATATTAATTCTGCAGATACCGCTAGTGTTTGTTATTGATTTTGCAGACATCATCTCTCGATTTTACTAAAAATTTAAATGTGCCCTCGATTTGTTGTTTAAATGAAAATATCCTTGAGTTAATTTATAATATTTTTCATACCGTGAGAATGTATTTTAACATTGTTTATATATATACACAGCATTTGGTGTATTTAATTGTAGGTAGGCCTATATATATGCGTGTGTGTGAGTGTGTTATTCTTATATATATATATATATATATGTATGTATGTATGTATGACAATATGTACAATATAATAATATATGTATATGCATATATGTAGATGCATATGTGTATACATAAATATATATACATATACATATACATATTTCATTGCATACATCCGATGCTTGTCTGCCATTTCGTACGTTTTTGTCCTTTTCTTAGTATTTTTTTATTTCTTTCTCCCAAAATTAATTTGGACATTACATATTCCGTAATTTAATTTAGGAGCGCATCTTTAGGTTGGAGATAATACTTTCAATTAATGCTTTCAACGAGTTAAATTTGAATCAAATCTATTATATTTAAATTTAAATTCAATTATCTAAATCTATAGTTGATTCTCACCCAAAATTTAATAAAATTTTTACTAGTTAGTATCATATTCGAATTCGATGGATATATGAAATTCAATAAAAAAATTAGCTTTATTTTTTTTCCTTCTAAATTTTATAAAAATATTGTATTTATAAAGTAAATATATGTCATATTTAAATTTTTAACATGTATCTTTTCCTCCCTTAGTTTTCCACTTGTGTTTTTTCATTTTTTGCGGGTGAAGACGCTGTCCAAAATATTGGAAAGCTCGGAAACCCTCAACACATGAAAAATTAATAAATTGGGCTTGCCATGTAAGAGTAATCAGGACACAACTTTCTAGTCAATAAAGGTTTATAAAAAGAGCACATGTTTTCAAGAGTATATACGAAAAAAATATTCTCCTCCCGTAACAAATTTTTTAGTAGCAAGAAAGAAAAGGTAGTTCCCGTGATCATTCTTCCAGCATCGAGAGACTGAGTAGAGGCAAGAACCATCGATCGGGTTTTATCCTTTGAACTGCCACTCCCTACGGCACATGGGACAATGTGCTTGAGGAGATTGCGAATTCACCCACTTCAAGATGCAGTGAAGATGGAAGGCGTGGCTGCAAGACCCCCAGACTGCGACTCAAAAATGCTAGGTTCACAGATGTACAAGGATAGAATACTTATTGGCCTATCCCTCCATCAAGAAAGCAAACTATTTGGCAATTAAACTTGCCACTATAAAAGACAAGAACATCTAGATTGTGACTCTGAAAGTCAGCAGACGCATAACATTGCAAGTATAAGTCTTTAAGAGAAGTTTCCATTTTGCTTCTGTACATGGAAAACAGTAAATGCCTCAAACTCCAGCATGAGAAAGATTTTCATTGAATCGTTTCATGGCTCTTTTATCAAGTAATCATCAATTGTCTATATCTACACTGAAGTTCTAATTAAGGACCATGAAGGAGTGCATGTGTTTGGTTCAGGGGTGTGTGTGTCGAGCTGTTCCAATATATGCTGGATCTGAACAGGAGAAATGAAATATAGTAAGCAATTGGCAACATTAAATTGACATACTTGTCAACTTTACTTCAGCTCATCTAAAAGAAATCCAAAAAGATTGAGATTCCCAAAGAATTAGTGAAAAGTAAAGTGATAAAGGGAAGAATTGCACGGCTTCAACTGTTGACATGCAAAGATTGTGTATTTTCATCTAAGAGATATAGCATGTTCCATGATAAATCCTGGAGTTATACAGACACCATCCAGTCTAACAATGAACATTGAAATGTCACAAATGATGTGAATTCAAATCCTTCTAACTCCTAAACAAACAAGGAATATATTTCCTTGAATAAATGGATGTTTTGATGTGAAGTGACAAATTCAAAAGGGGCATATTCTATCAAACTTATCAGCAACAAGTACGAAATTTTTGTTTAAGTTATTTATGATAATTCAGTTTAAGGGCCTGTTGAGATTATAGAAAACAAAAAAAACATTAGAACCATGTATCTTTAACATGAACATCGGAGTTTAAAAGCAAAGTCAAATCCTTCAAGAGAAAGGAACATAAACACAACAAAACGTGCCAATATTTGACTTAATAGAGTAATGGAGTTTATAACATAAAAAAGAATATTTAGAAACACTCAAAACAATTCCCGATGTTTTCCTATAACAAATTTGGTTCAAAATTGTCCTGGTCATGTCAGTTAACAGACAATTGCTGGCATCCATTAAAGGTAACTCACTGTGAGCAAATATTGCCCTTGGACCAAAGTGCTTGACACCATGTTTGTTTATTAAATAAGTTTATGGTCTCTGTTGGTGTTTGAACCTGTTTTATCTGAAAGTTACTTGGGAGCCAGCATGTTGCTGCATTAAAAAAGGTCAATAGGGTTTCAAGCTTATCAATGGGAAAAAGCTACCATTACCAAGCATATAGGGGGAATTGCTTCAAATAAGTAGAAAATTAATCAATTCTTGACTTTTTCATAAATAGAATTTTTGGAAACACTACATGTTCTTGACTCAAGGTTGAATATTTTTAAAAATTCGGGGAGGAAATAAGATCACAGTGGAAAGTACCACGGAAATGAGTGCACTTGTAATGTCAAAGTCTCCTCTCTTAGATAACAATTAAAGGAGGGGGGGAGGGGGGAAGAAGACACAAAGCATAAAAGAATCTGCGCTTACTTAGAGGGCAACAACCATCAAAAGCCATTCTACAAATGCCACAAGTTTCATCTTGGGCATACCATGTCCAAGAAGCAACAGCATACCACCTGAAAGTTACAAAAGAAATTCTTTCAGCAACTTAAATAGATTCGAAAATTGAGAAACTTGCAATAGTAAGAGGATATTAGATGCATACTCTGTTCATAAGGCCCGGTGGAATTTACAAATGATTGGGTCAAGGAAAAACTGCTCTACACAAGACCTAAAAGCAAAATGAGTTTGTTACAATGCAGCGGTGATGATAACGAAGAATGAAATGTGCACATTAGAAAATAAAATAGCTTGGACACTAAAAAATGACACATGAATGTTACTTAAACAACCATTTTTAGAGTTCCACCTAGGAAGATAATCATTTTAAAAGGTGTCAAGAGAATTGATCCCTGAGTGCTGTAAACAGCAAATCCGACACAAGGCAACACTGAGACACAAAACAAAGAAACAATTAGAAAGCTAGATTTGTCACAGAACCAGGAGACAATTCCCAATGTCTCCAATTTCATTTACCTCTAATTAGGTAGAAAATGAAGAAGCTCTCAACACTAATACAAAGAGATTAGACCTATTTTTCTTCATTATCAGCCAACATATCAATGAAACGGGCTCAGATCAGTCACAAATTCCATTAAGAAACAATCAGTTACAAATGAATTTATTAAATAGAAGAGAAACATGCAACAACATAGCAATAGCACTCAACTACTAATGTCAAAAATATGATGAATTTCACCAATTAGAGATTTTTTCCCCCCTAAAGAACCAAAAAAAAAAAAAAAAAGAAAAGAAAAGAAATGGTAAATGCATACAAATAACAAAATTAACAAAAAGTTAATCCAACCAATCAAATCGTTTAACAGATATACCAAATGTGCCCAGTAATAAATGCAGGTACAATGCACGTATAAAGTTATGAATTTATGAATCAAGGATACGTAAAATCTTGACTTTCATTTTCTTATACCCTGCAAGATCACAGCCACAGGTAAACAAAAATGAGCTCCAGGCCAATAAACCCGAAATCCATTATCCATAAAATATTCCACCTTTTAAAGACATTTTGATTTACCTAAATATCTTATTAGGACACCTATGTGTGCCATATTGATGTATTATAATGATATTATAAAGTGCCCTCTAATAATTTTAAATATTTTAGATATTCTATCTAATGATACTTTTTTTGAGATTATATGTGTTATATCATGACATACACTATCACCCTAAACTTTGTTCTTCGGACACTGGTCTGGCATATTTGTGCCTCAAATTGCCATTGTTTTAAATACATATTGTTTGGAAAACTCATACTTCCTACTCCTACTAATAACAAGATAATTCTTTAGACATTTCATATAAATAAAAAAGATCTCAAAATATTTGATCAAGTGCATATTACTTAACTTCAAGAAGTTCCCAGGACAACAAAATAATAGTTATCTAAATTCAAGATGTTCCCAAGAGAACAAAACTATACAAAATAGGATTTATTTGCAAAAGTTCTAACAAAAAAGACAAACAAATATCATACTTGAAGGCTTAGACATTGCAAAATACCTGCTGCAAAAAATGCATTACCCAAGAGGGGTGTGATAACATGGTCTTCCGAAGAAGAAAGTACAAACTTGAACTCATTAGAGAGACTAATCCTACTGAAAAGATTAACATTACTATTTCAGAAAGCAAAAAGTTTTCAACTATCATCAAACATCATTGTGCTTTAGAGCCATGACAAAAGTTTTAAACATAACTTTTGGCTGCTTGAGAGGAAGCATGGAAAAAAACTATTCACCAGGAGAGCACAAGCACAAACCTAATTCCAGGACATTTCAGAAAGCAATCACAAATGGAGAGTACACGTGCACAATTCTTTAAACATTATACATTCAGAAACATGACTTTCTCAGGGTTAAGGGCTCTGAGAAATCTACACTTACATTGTGAACCTAGAGTTTGGATGTTGCCAGCCCAAAGGTCAAGACGGCCCCAACCAAAGACAATAACAGTAGCAACAGCTAATGCTAACCCAACTACCACAAAACAGAAACCCACATATATATCAGACACGAAATATCATCGAACCAAAAGGCTGTTTAAAATCTTTTGTACTTAAAGATGGCAATATAGCCTAGGACCAGAACAAGCAAAAAAGAAAATGCTAATCTATGCTAGAAGTTGATCGTAAATCCTACTGAATGAAGAATTATAAATGAGTGAGTTAGTCCATCAAGACACAAATATCATGTTTTTGTGCAGGAGTGATAAGCTTACACGTATAAGCTTAGGATTGTTAATTCAAATTATAGCATTAACTTGAGTGTTTTCTTTATTAGATGCAAAAGGCGTTTGAGAATTCAAGAAAAGTAGGAACAATATACTATGCAGAAAACAAAAGATGACAACCACGGAACTAATGATAACTTAGTTTTGGCCTCTTCAATTAATCAAATATTTCAAGATCACAGCAGAGGCTACTTAATTAGAAATTTTTCCTTTCTAATTCCATTCATGTAATAAGTGACCAATTGACAACCTAGGAGGACCAGCACCATCACCAGATTTCATTTGTTGTGGTTGTGGTGTATATGACCATAGTAAGTGAGAGGAAAGCGCAAAAATACCTTTTAGACCTCAAAGTAGAATCAGGAGCGACAACGTTGATTAAGCGAGTGGTATCAACGACCAGTAGATGAGCGAGCAACAGTGGTGGGAGGTGGCCAGTGGGTGAGCGAGCTACAGCGGTTGCTGGTGAGTAATGAGCGGCGTTCGCCGATGGCCGGTGAGTAAGAGAGCGATGGTAGCTGTAGGTGGCCGATGAGCGAGGGAACGGAAGCGGTGGCCGGTGAGTGAGGAATTGAAATGTTGGGAACAATGCTTAGAAAATGTGAAATGTTTGAAAAACCTTAGGGTTTGTCCTCTTATATTTTGAATATTTTGTAGAAAAAATTTAGGAAGAATGGATTTTTGAGAAAAAATTTAGAAAATATGTTAAATATTTTTTTTTATTTTGAGTAAATATGAAAAATGATTTGAGAATGAATTATTTATTTTTTTATGTTTTAAGAGGAAACAAATTTTATTGTTGATGACAATTTGAGGATAAAATTTGACCATAATTCTATCTTTCGCCAGCTAGATCCATATAGCTTACGAGTTGACGCATTGCCTAGCGACTCATAAGCAAACTCTTCCAACATTCTCTCCTAAATAGATTATGTGAAGTAGTGGCAATTGATAGCATTGGCGAAAAGAAACAAACCTCACCACCTAGGGAAAATATTTCACCATTTTAAGAGCTTTACATACATTGATCAACTCATGCACTTTGTGCTTGACCTTAACAAAGTACTGTATGTTTCCAAAGGTCATGCACCTCAAGGCTAATCAACTAACTCTAAGACTTTGTTCTTAGCTAACGGACTTACTTTCTCCTTTATATTACCTGTCCACTTTAAATAATAAACAAAGTCACAAGTGTCTACTTTGACTCATCAATATCCATAATAAATAATCTCAAATGATACCCACTCACTATCATATAAACAATGGGAATATTTCACGTTCACCCCTACTTGTGAAATTTGAAAGTATATTTTTTATTAAGTGACACGCTCCTACTAATATCAAGGTTGCTCCCACTATCCTTGCTAGACGAGCTTTAAAAAGCAACACCTTCATTAGTGAAATGAGTGCCTCTTTAAAGATCTTGCAACTCACATAGATCGAGATTCATTCAGGCTTCACATATAATCTAGTAAATCCTCCTCAAGAAAACTTTATTATACAACTTTAATCTCTATCATTTTCTCCAATATGGTGCTCATCACCTTGTGAGAACATACATTGTCAATTTCTTTAGGCGCATACCACAAACTTTGACTTGCTACCATCTTACAAAAATTAGAAAATTTATTTTGAGACTCATATTTTCTTGATATAAGCTGAAATCAAGAATTATATCTCTTCAAGTAGATAAGATCAATTTGCGCCATCAATCTAGCTTAACTAGAAAAAATGATTCCTCAGTCCTTTTATATGCAAAATGTTTGGAATCACATCTTAAATTTGCATGATTATTTTCCTTTAAATATTTGTCCAAACTATTTAGATATGATTTTCTCATTTCCAATTAGTGCGTCGAACATTTATATTCATTCTTCAATTGATTCTGTACCCTTCCAAATTGCTTTAACAAACTTAGCATTTTTGACTGATGAAAAAGGAGTTGGACTAACTAGTAGTGTGAAAGGTGAGGAATATAGAGTGCATTTTTTAGTGTCTGTCACTCATAAGTCTACATTCAATTTTAGTGGACTAGCTTTAGAGAATAATTGACGCCTTTTCATTTTCTAGCATGCTTTTCTTGCTCGAAAATTTTTTTAAAATGGAGATTGATCTTAGTGAGTAAGCCTAACATCATCAAGCTATCATGGTAATTTTTCTAACTGACATGCCAAAAATAAATGAAAAACTATTAAAAATATACTAGTTTAAATCAATTCTATCATTAAGAAAATGAACTATATCATAAAGGTACTCATAAACTATGGACAAACCATGCTCAACTAATGTCTCATAAATGCTTTAGTTCAATTTAGACCATATAAGATAATTAGTGTCTTTTGCACCTCTCCAATAGATAGCTCACACATATTGTTGAGCTTGGAGAAATCAGCTTATGCCCATTGCTAAGCTGAGGTATCACTTCACCAACTCATAATACCTTTTCTTTTTGCACCATTTTCGGCATATGGCTGCATAATACCTTTTTTTGGGGGGTTGGGGGAATTCATGGGGGTTTAAGCACTGACCCCAACTTGTGCATTAATCAACCAAAATAAAGAAAGTACAAACAGAATTGGAGATAAGCCCTAACTTCCTATACAATTACCAAACAACTACAAAATCAAGATTATACATGTAAACTATGACAAAAGGAGATAGGAAGTGTATTGATCAAATATATGCCGCACACAATACAGAGGACCCCAAACCAGCCTATGTTTGAACCTAGAATATGGATACTGTAGACTATCCATTGTGATGAGAGATCAGTTATTCCTTGGGAGGTTCATGGCATCAAAAATTTGCCCAGTTTCCATTGGTACAACATCCTTCACGAGGTAATCCACAACTACATTACCCTCTCTAAAGATGTGTGAGAATGTGGCATTAAGTTTTTAGGCCAAAATAAGAATGCTTCCAAGAATATGTGTAAGACTCCAATGCACTCCTTATGATTTATGGATAAGGAGTAATATAGCCTCGGAGTCTATTTTCACCAAGACGTTGGATACGTTTCTATCTTCACAAATTTGAAGACCTCTCAAGATGGCAAAAAGTTCAGCATGCAAATTTGTTTTGTTCTTGAGAGGATGTTGAAAGGCAAAAATGACATTAGCATTGTCATCTCTAAGCACTCCTGTAGTAGCCGTCAGTTCAAGATTTCCAATTAATGAGCCATCCGTGTATAACTTGACAAATCTTATGGGAGGGAAGGCCTACCTAACCACCTAACAAGTTATGGAAGAGGGGGGTGCAATGAAATACCAAATTGCACAGCAGCAATTGAGTTAGTGTTCCAGTGACATTGTTCTAATATTTTGGCATGATGGCTGTGATGATGAAGTTATGTATTTACCAAATATGGTTGCATAATACTTGATATTAGTTCATATTCTTTATCGATCTCCAACCATATACCATGTATTTTCAATATCTAATGTCCAACAAAGAAAGAATTAAAAATACCAACAAATGAAGGAATATGAGAGCTTTGAGAATCAAACTTCATCCCAGTATAATTATAAGTGAAGTAAACTATTTCAAAAGTTTCTAACATCTAACGTTTGTTGATATTTTAGTTGCTTCTATTATTACATCGACATATTTGTCACTTTGTTGAAGCAGTCAATGGTTCTAGTTTTGCCATTTGGCTTTGTCTAACTTATCCTTAATTGTGCCAACATCACCTTAACGGTTAACATAAGCAACAAAGACAACTTTACTTTCCATAATCAACCTCAATTTTGGCAATTTTGTCAAAAATATGATTTATAGCACAAACTAAACATATCCATGATTCTGCACGAATGGCGATTGGGGATAATTAGAATATTTTCTTATGAGCGAACTCATATTGTAAGTAGAGCTCAAATTCTTGGTTGTGGCTTTAATCAAGTAAAGCACAAATTTATATTTGATCTACTTTTTGATTGTCAAAATCCAAATTGCAATAATATTAAGCATCTCGTCCATTTTTTAATGTTTAATAGACTTGCAACTAAATTAGTGAATTGGTCTAAGATTAATAAAATTTATTTCGCAAGATAGATACTACCTAATGTTTTATTCTAGATCCGAGTAAATTAATTGTTATCCCTTTATACCCTGCAAAATCTAACATATCACAACCCATGCTAGTAATCATTTCCCACTGAGCTAAAACGAATCATAAAGATTTACTGATCCTGAATAAAACAATCATTTTCCAAATAAATAAAATATGCATGCCATTATATAAATATCAACAAAAAAATTAGCCCCATCCAACTACATTGACATTTAGGGCTTCACATTGAGATCATTTATCATGATGGTAATGGGCAAAAATATCCCCCTAAAAAATGATTGAACACAATTTCAAAATAAATTAATCTAATAAATGCATGCCTCAAAATATTAAAAATATTTCATTGATCCAAGGCCTATTACATCAATCTAACAATAATAAAATTTGGGATACTATCATTGCTACAAACGCCCCTATGAATAAATAATCAAAATAATAAAAGCTCAATTAACACAAGCACCAACATGTCAATGTCTACACATACATAGGTAATACATTCCATTTACATAATCTTAATTGATTCATATAAATAATTACAAAAGTGCGATAGAGCATGTGATTCATGAACATATAGTGGAACAATTGATCTAATGATCAACCACATAGAAAGATAGAGTATATCTTTATATATGTACATAATTTTGACTTATAAATATATTTGCATGCAACCTTTATGCAAAAAATATCCCAAAATTATTTTCTATTAATTTCCAACAGAATAAATACATTAAAACATTTAGGTCAAAATATATATGTTTATATCTTATCTTATGCTTGTTTAAGGTGCATAATTTATTCTTTAAATAACTTATCACACTTCACAATATGATATAAATATTATAATAAACATTACAAAATATATTCTATTTTAGCCAAAAGAATTTCGCAAGAAATTCGATTTTCAAGCTAAAATTTCAAAAAACCATACATCTCATTTTAAATATGTTTTTTAGTAAATTTCGATCCTTAACTATTTTAATTCTCTACAAGATCATGTAAACACCTCAAAGCAAAACCAAAAATCTAACTTCAAAATTTATAATTTAAAAAATGAATCTCAATATATCTTATATTCAATTTTTCTCTCAAACTACTTATCTATTTATCACGTACTTTTAACCACATGATATACTTGCCAAGATTTACATATGGTGAAAAATTCATGCCAAAATTTTTTACTTTCGAAAATTACAAATTTTAAGCATAAAATAATTTTATTCAATTTGATTAAGTCAATAGTAAAAAACAAGCCCAAGTAGCTCTAATACCATTGTTTGAAATAATTGCACATAAACAATTAATATCCACATAATAAAATAGAAGGTACAATATAACCTTTTCATTAGCAAAAGTTTCAAGAATACGACCCTGGATCAAAACTCGCCTAAAAGCCTCTAAATGTATATGGACTTCAAGTTTCTTGATTTGAACATCTCCTAAGTATAAACTTCTCATCCTTTAACTTTGAACATGCAACTTCCTAAATCTCTATTCACCACATGAGGTTTTAATTGGAATTTTCACATTCTTACATACATTAAACCATTCGAGACAATTTGGTAATACTGTAAGAAAAATTGAAAGGAAGAACTATGAATATAGATTGAGTATATAGAGAGAGTGAATACTCAAGTTTTGTGTGCTAAACTTATAAGAAGATGGCCTATTTATATGTGGGTCTTTCAATAGTTCAATCCAACTAAGATGCAATAGAGATATGAATAATGCCTGTCACACACAAAGGAGAGTTATCTTCCTAAATATGAATGTGTATTATCTATCCACATCTTGACAAAGAAAGAGTTTTAATCCAACAAAAACTACAATCCATCTAAATGTAGATAAGATCCATTCAAATATGAATGCCTCCTAACCCAATTTGTAAAAGTATCATAGGTAAATAAATTTTGAGCCAATTAAAATGTCATATGCGTAAAATAATATGCTAGTTATTAAATTTAATTCCCAATATATAAATAGTTGATTTTAATTAATATTCCAACATCTATTTATGATCAAATCAAATATCTACAACTGTCAATATGAAGCATCGCAACCAATCAAATCATGTCATATGACCTAACAAATTCGTGCTAATCGAGTTATGACATGTGGTGTGTTTATGTACGCGAATCAATCAAGTCAAAGATATTTGATATTATCTCATCGAATAATAATTATTGAAGAAGTTTAAGTTATCTAGGAGTCTTCCACCAAACATTTATATAAAGGGATGACTAAAGTTCATTCAACACACAACAACAACTCAAGTCATGGCAAATAATATAAACTTTGAAGAAGTTCAATGATTTTCTCAAGCAAATTCAAGAAGATCCAGGGTACTCAAGGCATTCTTCATGAGCTCATTAAATTTTGGCATTTGATTCAGGATTACGGTGTGAAGCTCTCGAATTGGCGTTATTTTTTTCAAATCAAATTCAAAAAGATCAATGGTGTTCAAGGCATTCTTCATGAAACTGATTAAATTTTGGCATTTGATTCAATATTGAGGTGCAAAGCCCTCAAATTAGCGTTATATTTTTTAAATCAAATTCAAAGAGATCCATGATATTCAAGACATTCTTCACAAAGCTCATTAAATTTTGGCATTTGATTTAATATTGAGGTGTGAAACCCTTGAATTAGCGTTATATTCCAAATTAAATTTAAGGAGATCCATGGAATTCAAAGCATTCATCACATAATTCATCAAAATCCTGACATTTAATTCGAGAATGAGGTGCAAAACCCTTAAATTAGCTTTATATTTTTCAAATACAATTCAACGAGATTCATAATATTCAAGACATTCATTACGAAGCTCATCAAAGTTCAAAATCATCTCTGGAAGGAAAGTATAAGAGGATTAGATTAGGGATTATGATTTATACGAATTTTCTTATTTTGTAATTTTATTATTGCAGACAACAAAATTTGAACTACAAATTTATGGCACACCAAGTGGGATTATCTCTACCTCTCATATCTTTATCAAAATTGAAGTATCCAAAAACCACCAATAAGACCGCAACATTTACCACTTCAAGTTCCTCATGTACTAGAGAAAAAATGTTGGTGCATCATAAGAAGTATGTCCAAGAAGTTACAATCATCTTCGAAAGTGGCTCTTTCACTTCAAGATGTGGAGAAGGCATTGCTGCATTTTATTGATATGAATAAAGATGGTGGAGACTCAAAGAAAAAATCTAAATCACCCATTTCTCGCTCAACATCAAGTTCCATGAGCACGGCGTTGGTGATGGTGACAAGTTCTGCAATCTTAAAGAAACAAATTACAAATTTGACAAAGGCCATTGAAGGACTCGCAAAGCATGTCCAACTATAAGACTCTTATATCTCCAAGTGAATGAGCAAGGTGGACAATATTGATGCCAATGGTGTGGTGGGAAACAAATTGAGGTTCAGGATAAAGGCAAAACATCCACAAAGAGACAGTCAGTCAAAAATGAAAGATCTACAATTAAAACTGCAAGTTTTCACTAATGGGTTAGCCAATTGAAGGTATTTATTGTGGGGACTATTAAAGACAAGCTTGATGGAAGTTTTAGGATGCTTATGACATAGTCAGAGCCATAAACACAAAGGATTGATGATTTGAAGATGTTAATTGATTACCAATCCCCAAAGTTTCAGCAATTTGATGGCGAGGACAACTTAAAGAAGCACGTGGCTCATTTCATTGAGAGTTGTAATAATGCTAGGACATATAGAGATCATTTGGACAAGCAGTTTGTTCAATCACTAAAGGGCAATACTTTTGATTGGTATACTGACTTGGAGACAAGCTCAATTGATAACTAGGGGCAATTGGAACAAGAATTTCTTAATTACTTCTACAGCACTCAAAGGACAATTAGTATGATTGAATTTATCAATTCTCGCCGGTGGAAAGAAGAGCCAATTATTAACTACATCAATCGCTGGAGAAATTTGTGTTTTAACTAGAAAGATCAATTACCAGAGGCTTTAGCAATTGAGATGTGTATCTGAGGAATGCATTGGTGGCTTTGCTATATACTTCAAGAAATCAAACACAAAACTTTTGAAGATTTGGCAACTCATGCACATAGTATTGAAATGAGCATGAATTTTGACAAATAAGAAAACTCAAGTGATGCAAATGATGATGAAGATATTGGAGGCAATTAATCTTCATCTTCAAATTTCAAATGCTTCTTAATAAGAGTTTAAACTATCAATAATGCCCCCCGAATCAAAGTATAAACTATCTAAAATTTTCAAAGCCCTAAGTCTCCAAATCCAAGACCTAAATCTCCAATTCTCCAAATCCGAGAATCAAAACTTCAAATTCAAGCATCAAGTCTCTAAAACCACGACTCAAGTTTCCAAACATTCAAGTCAAGGCTCAAGTCTCTAAGGCTGTAATTGTTTGTGAGGTCAAGTCTCATTTTTCATGTTTTAGGGATTTTGGGGTTGTTTTGTTGTTTGAGAGGCATGGGATATGGAAAATGAGGTTGTGAATGGTTGTGGGATAAAATGTAATGATTATAATAATTTTATGATTTGATGTGATGTAAAGTTGTGAATGGTTGTGAGGCTGTTTGAGATATCTGTTCTAAAGAATGAGTTTGTATTATGAGTTTTGGTTGGTGAGTTTGTTTGGAATTTGTAATATTGTAAAATCTATATGTAATCAATTTAATAATTTATTCTTTTTAAATATTATAACATGAAGTAACTTGGTAAATTCCAATTGGGGATGGGAAAAGAATTATTTTTTCTTAACAATGATGGTTCTACAATTTTTTAATTAATTAAGGATGGATTTATTTTTTTAATTAATATTCCCACAAGTATTACAAAATATTTTGTATCTACACAAACTAATGCATAAAATATGTTATTATTTCAATTTGTCCCATGTTATCTAATTAAAAAAATTATGAATTTTAATTATAATATCGGGACCATTAATTTAATCAATTATAGTTTTTATTACAAATAAAAAGTACAATTTTCTGAAAAGATTACAAATTTTATTTTATTTTTATTTAAAAATTGAGAAAAATAAGATTTCATGAATTAGAAAATGTCAAGTTTAAATTTATTTAATAATTAAATCAAAAGATTTTAACAAAATTGTAAAACAAATCTAATTAAATATTTAATTCCAAAATTGGGATGAGAGAGAGAGAGAGAGAGAGAGAGAGAGAGAGAGAGAGAGAGAGAGAGAGAGAGAGAGAGAGAGTGCACTCCATCCTTGAAAAAAGTGAGGAAACTATTTTTGAGACCATTTGCCTTTAAATTTGAAATCTCCCTCATAGACCCAAAATGGTCCTTACAACCAAACACAATTCCACTCGTATTTTATATTTTTGAGACATGAAATGTGGGAAATATCCCACAAGCAATCACTGTCTAAGTCTCCAAGTCCAAGAATCAAGCCTCCAAGTTTTCAAATTCAAATTCAAGTCTTCAAGTCTGAAAGTTTAAGGCTTAAGTCTCTAAATTCCAAGTGCTTCTTGATAAGAGTTTAAATTATTAATAATGCTTCTAGATATGATTACAAACTATCCATCTAAAATCTTTAATTAAATTCTTTCTATGTGCTTTTTGATAAAAGTCTAAATTGTCAATAATACTCCTAGATACGAATATAAACTATCTACAATCTTTAAGTTAAATTCTCCCTCTATACTCCTTGATAAGAGTATAAACTATTTATTAAGTCAAATTCAAGTAGACTTTTTGGTATGAGTATAAATTGTCAATCAAATTCAAATGGACTCCTTAACATGAGTATATAATGTCTACCTAAGTTAAAAATGCTCCTTGATGTACGAGCATAAACTACATACTTATCCTAGCTTGCATTAGTATAAAATATATATGGCACCCCCTAAAAAGGATGTTTACTTTAAACTCCATTGTGACTTAATTCGTTTATTGGGACGTATGCATATGAAAGGACTTCATCATAAAAATCTCCAAGTATTGACAATTCTCAAAGTCCATGAAAATCCCATAAAGAGATGATAATTCTTAATAGCATTAGGCAACATGTTTATAGAAGACAACCATAGCTTGAAGAATGCCTGGAATATGTTCATGCCTCAAATGCATGTAAAAAAATGGAGAGAAAAAGAAAAATTCTCAAATATTTCAAGTCTCACCTCTTTTATGGATGATTTGCACATCCTTCGCCAAGCCTTGAAGTAGGGCAATTTATAGACAAATAATTTTTGAGCCAATTAGAAAATGACACATGTACAATAATATGCTAGTTATTAATTCAAAATTTTTTATTTATAGTTTAAAATTTATTAAATTTAATTCTCAATATATAAATAGTTAAAATAAGGTTTATCAATATTGACTGTACATATCTATATATATTTATAAAAGAAACTTATATAGAATATGCTGATATTTTATCTTTGATTGAATATTGAAAATTTACTTATTATTTTATTCATGTACATAATATGTGTTATTTCATAATTTTTAAAAAATAATAAAGTAATTATATATAAATAAATTTTACTTATCAGAATTGTATAGAGCATCGAGAGATATTTTAATTTATAAAACTTGCATGTCACAAGCTACGTACTGAATTAATTATCAAATAATAACTTGATATAAGTTTTTTTCATAGATAAAGTACAAAGAGGTCTACATATTTACTATAACAAAAAACATGTAACGTTTAAAAATCTCAAATATCATGAAAATTGTAACTATAACTTCTACATCTTTAAGAATTCATATAAAAAAAATTTATATTTTAAAAAATTTATTTGCATACTTATCATATCAAAATATGTATGTATAAATATATATCTAATTTAAAAAGTGTATTTAGTAAAATATTCTGCTATAGTTTTATTTCTTAATTCTTTCATTTATTTTTTCAAATTTTATCATTTTAAATTCTTTTGTATAACTTATGAACTTAGAGTGAACAATTCTTCATATTCCACAACTTATTTAAGTACAAATTATCTTCAAATATAATCCCTTTAAATTAAAATATTCATATTATTTTGTTTAATTTGTAATAGATTTTGTTAATTTAAATACTAAAAATAATTATGATTCATTTTTAATCACATGAAGTAAAATAAATATTATTATAAAATAAATTATTTTAATTTTTTTTTCAATGCATCGCACTGCGCACATGCTAGTATTATTATATATAATATAGTTTTTTTTGTTAATTTGATTACACAATTTTTCCACATGTCAAATTCTTAGAATTTTAAATTTTTTAATTCAATTAAAAAATTCTCATTGGTTTTTACTTTATCTTTAATATTTTTATCCCTAATTTAATTATATATCTTTATCTAAAACTTTTCACAAAAAAGTAATTGATAACTAAGTTAATTTAAAAAAAATGATTAATTGTTTATATTTACTAATTTCTTTTTTGTATTTATATGGATGTAGTAATTTTATCTTCAATTGAAGTAATACATTATTTAATTATTTTTAATAAGAAATTAATAGACAAAACTATTCAATTATTTAATCAAATAAATTATTTATATATCTTAACTAAAAGATTGTTTTCTAAACAACTTAGAAATTTAAAATATATGACTCTTAAATAATTTCTATTACGTATATTTCAAAAGTAAAAAATGAAAGAAAAAAAAAAGAATGTTTAACGATCATGATTGCCTCTTAATATTATGACCTGCTTTAAAGCTTTACAACTTATGTTATCTGTTCCTTACAAAAGGATTGAAATATCAAATCATCACTTTCTTGGTAAATATTTGAAATTTGAGAAATAATTATAAATTAGTTGGTATGAAAATTTTCAATTCATCAAATTTTTAAGATTTAACTATTTTATGATGGTCCTATTATAGATATGTAAAATATTTTTAAATAGAACCATATATAGAATATAACAAATAACATAATTTAAATTTATTAGCTATTTTAAATATAAATAGTTACTTCTCACAACTATAAACTCACAATTATATTTCTATATTGTCAAAATTTTCAACTAAGATCATTTCTAAATTTGTAACAACATAATAGTAAAAAACTCATTCTCAATTATGTGAAGTAATTTTTTTTTTCGCAAGGAACACATGCGATTGACATGGTTAAAAATCTTTAAGAGATTGATAAATTACTACTTACATAACAAATTATATTAATTTTTATATTTCTAGTATATTTATTTGCAAAGTTTTATATTTATATTGTGTACATTTTTTTTTATATCTTTGCTTAACAATAATTCATAAAAAAAATATTTTTATTATTATAATTTATTTTCTAATCATGTGAAATAGAAATATTATTATAAAATAAATTATTTTTAATACATCGCATCGCATGGGGCATATGCTAATAAAAAATTGAACGGAAGAAGTTTTGCTAATTCTGATCCTTCCATGTCCATCCAGCGGTTTCTTTTCGGACCCATTTATTTATACATCTCGGGGGTCCCATTTACTTATCTGCTATGATCCATTACACTTCCTTAATACAAAATTGTGAATACAACAAATTGACGCCAGCAAATATATGTGATCAAGTAGCAAGTAAAAAATGCTCTCCAGTGTACAAAACAGCAAGTCATTTGGCAGGCCAAGAGCAACAATGTTGGTCGGGTCTCAAATTTTATTTACTAATGTGAATTTCTTTCAGCAAATACATAACTGGCTATAAGTAAATGTATACAAACGGTTTGGCGAATTCATAGTATATTAGAGGTGGTATATGGGAGACATTGGACCACCACACAATAATCATCAAACTCGGCTGTTACTTAAAAAGGCTTATCCTCTAACGTGGAAAGTGGATATGGATTTTGATTGTGTACTCAAATAACAAGACAGACTGGCCAATTTGATGTGTACTGTTTCCTTAATCATGGATGCCTCCCCAGTTATCCACCTTTGGCAAACGTTTCATCTTCTTCGAGATCCCATTTTCTTTGGCCAAAGGAAAGTAAAAGCTCACGAATGTTTAGCTATATTCATGTGTCTACTTTTCCTCTAAAATGTCGAAATAAATTTTCACAAAATACTTTTTCTATTATTCATTATTTTTCAAAATTTTTCATTTTTATATATATACATATGTATTATGTTTTATTATTTTTATAATAAAAAAATTATTCAATTCTATGTTCACCTTCAAAAGCCAACATGAAAACACACCAATTTAATCAGTAAAAAATCTCTCTTTTCGAAACATCAACAAACATGCTAATACCACTCAAAATGAATTTCTAACTATTTTTCAAAATACAAACAAACATCCATCACTTTCTTCAAATACCATTTTTACATTTCTCAATCTCACTCCTAAAATTCATTTCCCCAAAACATATATCACAATAACCTACAAAATATAACCAAACATCCCCTACACTTTTCTGCAGACTTAACCATGTAACTTTTCCTCCAATTGTTTTCCACTTGTGTTTTTCCATCTTTCACGGGTGAAGACGCTGTCCAAAATATTGGAAAGCTCAGAAACCCTCAAAACATGAAGAATTAATAAATTGAGCTTGCCATCTAAGAGTAATCAGGACACGACTTTCTAGTCAATACAGGTTTATAAAAAGAGCACATGTTTTCAAGAATATATACGAAAAAATACTCCCGCAACAAATTTTTTAGTAGCAAGAAAGAAAAGGTAGTTGCCGCGATCATTCTTCCAGCATCGGGACACGGAGTAGAGGCAAGAACCTCAGTCGGGTCTTATCCTTTGAACTGCCACTCCCTACGGCACATAGGACAATGTGCTTGAGGAGTTTGTGAATTCACCCACTTCAAGATGCAGTGAAGATGGAAGGCGTGGTTGCAAGACCCCCAGACTGCGACTCAAAAATGCTAAGTTAACAGATGTAGAAGAAAAGAATATTTATTGGCCTATTCCTCCATAAAGAAAGCAAACTATTAGGCAATTAAAATTGCCACTATAAAAGACAAGAACATCTATATTGTGACTCTGAAAGTCAGCAGACGCATAACATTGCAAGCATAAGTCTAAAGAGAAATTTCCATTTTGCTTCTGTACATGGAAACAGCACGAGAAAGATTTTCATTGAAAAGTTTCATGGCTCTTTTATCAAGTAATCATCAATTGTCTATCTACATTGAAGTTCTAATTAAGGACCATGAAGGAGTGTGTGTGGTTGGCTTGTGGGAGGGGGGGAGTGTGGGGGGTGGGGGGGGTGGGGAGTGGAGCCATTCCAATATATGCTAGATTTGAACAAGAGATACGTGTTAGAAATATTTAATTAAGATACTATGCATGCTTGGGCTTTGTGCAAACATATAATTAAAATATATAAACATATAAAATTATGTAACACAAAATAACTTTTAAAAAAAGTGAATAAAAAGCCTACTTGAATGCAAGATAAAAAAAAATTGTATTAGTCAAAGCATGTTACTACAAAAGTTTCCTTAAAGTAATATTGCCCCTCACATGGTGCTAAAAAGCTCCTAACAATTAATCTTCCAAGATACAGTGGCACTTCTTCGGTTTATGGTAGCACTCCAATAGAATGGAACTAGTAAACTTTACTAACTTGGAACTTTTCTTTAATGGACAGTGTATAAGTGTGCTATATAGTGAGACAAAATGCCATTATGTATGCTTCTAATTTTCAGTTGTTTGAGTTGGTTCTACATACTTTTATTTATAGTTGTGTATTGCAATTTTGTTAACGAGACATAATTCTTTACTAAAATCATAATTCTTTCTTTTAAAAACACAACTGTAGGATAAAATCTTGTAACTTATTCTTTTAATGAAAAGTTACATCTTTACTAAAGAGTTAGGAGCTCAAGTCATAGTTCTAGCTTTTGAGCTAACTTTTCTACAAGGATATGTCTATCAGAACACATTAAAAATAAACTTTAACTATTTTATTTACGCACCCACACCCTTTTCTCTAACGTGGATAGACTCGTTGTACCCACTAAATTGTTCTTAAATTATTTCTCAATTTTCTTATTCAATTATTAAAATTTTGACATATAAATATGCCGAATTTTACAATCCCTAACATGAATAAGAAATTTATCTCGCTAACTATGCATATAAATGCGGACACACACGAAAGAGTTCCAGCTTGACCGAAATTGCCTTGAGATAGGTAGCTTGTGGCATTAAACCTTCCCTAGTGAGAACTATTGGATGTACTTGCCAGCCAGTGAACGCAATGTCTTGAACTATTCAACTTTTTTGTGTACACCAAGACAATAAAACTTCACACAACTCCGCCCAATAGTCAATTTAAATTCTTACGGTTGTATTCATTTCGGCTCTAAACAATTCTTGAAATTCATGAGTACTTTCTGAGAATTCAGCCTTAAAAATTCTCATAGGACTGGCCCAATCCTTACTCACATAGGTAGCTTTTTATTAAGAGGTTCCTATTGCACCTCCACTTAAAGATTCAAGGTATAAGAGTCATTAAAAATAAAGCTTAACCTTAACATTTTGCAAGTGGCACTATCTACTTATCATATGAATAGGATGGAGGTTGGACCCTCATAGTGCATCCACGTCAAGATACAACAGCTTGTTTTTCCCTTCGATCCTATTTCTTGGAATCCCCAATCATATAGGTAGGATTCCCATTGTAGTTCCTCATCTATTTTATAGGCTTAAGTCCAAGTCCCTTTGAAAAATTTTCAACTTGCTCTCTATTTAAGCCTTTGGTTAGCGGAAGCACAATGCTCTCTTTTAATCTCACATAATCAATAGAGATAACTCCATCAGAGAGCAATTGTCTAATGGTATTAAGTCTATGACGTATATGTCTAGACATACCGTTGTACATACTACTCTGTGCCCTACCAATTGCCGATTGACTATCACAATGAATGCAAATTGCAGGCACATGTTTAGGCCAATTTTGGGATATATTCCAAGAAATGGAGTAGCCATTTTACTTCCTCGATTGCCTTGTCTAATGCTATGAATTCAAATTGCATAGTTGACCTAGTTATGCAGGTTTGTTTGGAGGATTTCCATAAGATAGTCCATCCTCCTAAAGTGAAAACATATCCACTTGTGGACTTAGTTTCACTTGAGTCTAATATCCAAGTAACATCACTGTAACCTTCTACTACCGGATATCTTGTATAATGCAACCTATAACTTAAGGTATATTAATTAGTGCAGTCCAATGCTCTTAACCCGGGTTGTTAGTAAATCTACTTAGCTTGCCAACAACATATGCTATATCAAGTCTTGTACAATTCATGATGTGCATGAGGCTCCCAATTATACGTGCATACTCTACTTGAACCTTTGCCTTACCTTTATTTTTGGTAAGCCATTGATTTGCATCTATGGGAGTTTTAGCAAGTCCATGTTGTCTCAAAAACTTTCTCAACACTTTCTCTATATGGTGAGATAGAGATTGTGTTAGTGCCAAACTGTCGGATGTTTTTATAACTTTTATTCCCAGGATCACATCTGCTATTCCCATATCTTTCATATCAAAAATTTATGCTTAACAGCTTTTTTGTCTCTTTGATTATGTCATTGTTGCTTCCCATAATTAGCATATCATCTACGTATAGACACAAAATGACATACTCAGAAGTGGTGCCCTTGATGTACACACATTTATCACTCATTGATCCGAAAGCTATTTGCAAGCATGACTTGGGTCAAATTTTACGTGCCATTCCTTAGGTGCTTGTTTTAAACCATACAAAGACTCCACTAGTTTACACACCTTCTCTTGTCTTAGAACAACAAACCCTTCTGGTTGTTCCATATAGATTTCCTCATCTAAATCACCATTTAAAAAGACCGTTTTAACATCCATTTGATAAAGCTCAAAATTATTGATAGCTGTAAATGCAACCAACAACCTAATGGATGTTATCCTAGTCACTGGTTAGTAAGTGTTAAGGTAGTCGAGGCCTTCTTTTTGTCTATATCCTTTGACCACTAATCTCGCCTTATATTTATTTATTGTACCATCAACCTTTATCTTCCTTTTGAAAATCCATTTACATCCTAAGGGTTTATTTCCAGGAGGAAAATTCACCAATTCCCATGTGTGGTTTTGTATAATGGACTCAATTTTACTATTTACCACTCTCTCCATAATGAAGCTTATGGTGTTGTCATAGCTTCAGTAAAAGTTAGAGGTTCACTTTCTAGTATGTAAGTCAAGAAATCGTGTCCAAATGACATAGGTATTCTAGCCCTCTTGCTATGTCTAACTTCATTTTCCTCTTTGTCCAATTTTTGAACTTCTCAAGGTCTTTTAATTGAGATTTGTCCTCTCTTTTTCCAAGGAAACAAATTCTCAAGGAAATTTGCATTCCTTGACTCAATGATAGTATTAACATGAATATCATCTATATCAAATTTATGCATAAGTAATCTATACGTTGCACTACATTGTGTATACCCAATAAAGATTCCGTCAACTATTTTAGGTCCTATCTTGACCATTTTGGGAGGTAGAACTCCTACCTTAGCTAGACACCCCCACACTCGAAGATATTGGTAAGAAGGTGGACGACTTTTCCAAGCTTCATAAGGTGTCTTTTTTAGTTTCTTATGAGGTAACTTATTAAGTATGTGGTTTGCAGTTAATACTGCCTCTCCTCACGTGTTTTGAGGTGCTCCTGCATTCATTAACAAAGCATTCATTATTTCTTTCAACGTTATATTTTTATGCTCTACAATGCCATTTGATTGAGATATATATATGCAGCTATCACTTCATAGATTATTCCATATTCTGCACAAAACTTTTCAAATGGACAAACATATTGCCCTCCTCTATCACTTCAAAGAGTTTTTATCTTCCTCCCAAATTGATTCTCAACCTCATTTTTATATTGTTTAAATACTTCTAAAAACTTATCTTCACTTGAAAGTAAGTAAACATAGCAATGCCTAGTGCTATCATCAATAAAAGTTATAAAATATTTCTTTCCACCTCTAGATTGCAGCATTTTTAAATCACATATATCAGTGTAAATTAAATCTAATGGTTTAGTGCTTCTCTCAATTGACTTAAAAGGAATTTTTGTCATTTTTGCTTCAATGCAAATTTCACATCTTGATTTTAAGTCAAGATTTAATTTTCGTAATAAGCCAATGTTTACAAGTTTAGAAATTGACTTGTAATTATCATGCCCTAATCTATAATGCCATAAATTAGACGATTCAAGCAAGCAGGAAGAGTTTATTTTATTATTAGAATCAACACTTGGTTTATTTTTTGGTATGATGGTTATTACATTCATCTTAAAAAGACTATCGCACAAATAACCTTTACCAACAAGTATTCCATTTTTAGTAAGTACAAACTTGTCGGATTCAAAGACCATTTTAAATCTATTCCTACATAACATTGGCCCTAACACTAAATTCCTTCTAATCTCCAGCACATGAAACATGTTATTGAGAGTCAACTCTCTTCCAGAGGTCATTTTCAATATTACTTTGCCAACTTCATGCACCTTATAGCTTAAGGAATTTCCTATGTACAAATGTTCATCCTCAACCTTCTTATAGGTTGCAAACATATTTTTATTAGCATGGATTGAAATTTTCGGCTAGGTTTACCTTGGAAACAATTGTTGATAAATTCACGTCTCCTACCTCATCGAGTATTTTGACCACCTTAGTGACATCAAGATTCATCTCCTCAAACCTATTGAATTTTTCAAACTTCTAAACTTGTCCCATCGCAATAGGTGTAGGAGCAATTATAGTGGTCTAAACTCTACTACCAATGCTATTAACGTTGGACTCAATACTCGCAACATTATTTACATCATTATTTGATGCCATTATGAAATTTCTAGAATCCACAAAACCAAATTTCCACAAGAAATTAGTCTAGAACCCTCAATCCCTCACAAATATGAAAACAAATAACAAGAAATGAAGCTATCACAAGTAAAAGCTCCTATTTTTGAATTATAGTAGAAACTTAATAGATTTGCAAATTAGCATATTCTATAATTATTCCTCAAATGAAATTCTTTCACACAACAAACACAAATTATAACAGATTGTATCAACCTTTCCATGCTACACTTACAATAATTGTAAAGAGCAAAACAGGATGTTGTTATAAGATTGATAATAATATTAAGGGAATTAGCTATCTACCACACCTTATGGACAGTAACCAAATGCATGCATATATTCTGTTATGAAATTATATATATATATATGAAATGTAATCCTCCACAATTAACTTTGAAACTTGATTTCTAAGATATAGTGGAACTATATTTCCACAAGTCAAAGTAAACTTACAACTTATATTCAATATAAATTGTAAATTCAAGTAGAATGCAACTAACAAAATTCAGTATAGAATTTGCTATAAGCTTTTTAACCAACTAGATTTAAATATAGCATATGATTTATAGCATACTATTTATCTAATCAGAAACTTAATTAACCACAAGCAAACAAAACACTACTATTACTTAAGATTGTTAAAAATATTTAATTAAGATACTGTGTATGCTTGCGCTTTGTGCAAACATATAGTTAAAATATATAAACATATAAAATTATGTAACACAAAATAACTTTTAAAGAAAGTGAACAAAAAGCCTACTTGAATGCAAGATAAAAAAATTGTATTAGCATAAGCCTATTGCTCCAACAGTCTCTTTAAAGTAATATTGCCCCTCATACGGTGCTAAAAGGCTCCTAGCAATTAACCTCCAAAGATACAACGGCTCTCCTCCGGTCTAAGGTAACACTCCAATAGAACAAAACTAGCAAACTTTACTAACTTGAAACTCTTCTTTAATATATAGTGTATAAGTGTACTATGTAGTGAAATAGAATGCTAATATGTATGCTTCTAATTTTCAGTTGTTGGATTGGCCTAGGCACTCTTATTTATAGTTGTGCAATACAATTTTGTTGACGAGACATGATTCTTCACTAGAATCATAATTCTTTCTCTTAAAGACACAATTATAGGATAAAATCCCATAACTTACTCTTTTAATGAAAACTTACATCTTTAGTAAAGAGTTAGGAGCTCAAGTCATAGTTCTAGCTTTTAAGCTAACTTTTCTATAAGGGTGTGTCTATCGGAATACATTAAAAATAGACTTTAACTATTTTATTTACGCACCCACACCCTTTTCTCCAACGTGGATAAACTCATTCTACCCACTAAAATGTCCTTAAATTATTTCTCAATTTAAACTCAATTTTCTTATTCAATTATTAAAATTTTGGCATATAAATGTGCCGAATTTTACAATACGAAATACAGTAAGCAATTAGCAACATTAAATTGAAATACTTGTCAACTTTACTCCAACTCAGCTAAACAAAAGATCTCCAAAAAGACTGAGATTCCCAAAAAATTATTGAAAAGTGAGGTGAGAAAGGGAAGAATTGCACTGCTTCAACTGTTGACATGCAAAGATTGTGTATTTTCATTGAAGAGATATAGCATGTTCCACGATAAATCCTAGAGTTGCACCAACACCATCCAGTCTAACAATGATCATTGAAATGTCATAAATAATTTGAATTCAAATCGTTCTAATTCCTAAACAAACAAGGAACATATTTCCTTGGATAAATGGAAGTTTTGATGTGAACTGACAAATTCAAAAGGTGCATAAGTAGGAAATTTATGTTTAAGTTATTTATGATAATTCGGTTTAAGGGCCAGTTAAGATTACAGAAAACAAAAAAACATTATAACCATGTGTCTTTAACAAGAACATGGGAGTTTAAAAGCAAAGTCAACTCCCTCAAGAGAAAGGAACATAAACACAACCAAATGTGCCAGTATTTCACGTAATAGAGTGATTGGAGCTTATGACATAAAAAAGAATATTTAGAAACACTCAAAACAATTCCCGATGTTTTCCCATAACAAATTTGGTGCAAAATTGTCCTGGTCATGGCAGTTAACAGACAACTGCGGGCATCCATTAAAGGTAACTCACTGTGAGCAAAAATTGCCCGTAGACCAAGGGGTTTGACACCATGTTCATTTATTAAACAAGTTTATGGTCTCTGTTGGTGTTTGAACCTGTATTATCTGAAAGTTACTTGGGAGCCAGCATGTTGCTGCATTAGAAAAGGTCAATAGGGTTTCAAGCTTATCAATCAGTGGGAAAATGCTACCATTACCAAGCACATAGGGGGAATTGCTTCAAATAAGTAGAAAATTAATCAATTCTTGACTTTTTCATAAGTAAAGTTTTTGGGAACACCACATGTTCGAGTAAAGGTTGAATATTTCTAAAAATTCAGGGAGGAAATAAGATCATATGGAAGTACCACGGAAATGAGCACACTTGTAATGTCAAAGTCTACTCTCTTAGATAACAATTAAAAGGATCAAAATAAATAAATAAATAAATAAAAAAGAAGACGAAAACACAAAGCATAAAAGATTCTGCGCTTACTTAGAGGGCAATCATCTCCTGGGAGTTTACAATCAGGGCAACAACCGTCAAAAGCCATTCTACAAATGCCACAAGTTTCATCTTGGGCATCCCATGTCCAAGAAGCAACAGCATGCCACCTGAAAGTTACAAAAGAAATTCTTTCAGCAACTTAAATAAATCCAAAATTGGGGAAACTTGCAGTACTAAGAGGATATTAGATGCATACTCTGTCCATAAGGCCAAGTGGAATTTACAAATAATTGGGTCAAGGAAAAACTGTTCTACACAAGACCTAAAAGCTAAATGAGTTTGTTACAATGCAGCGGTGATGATAATGAAGAATGAAATGTGCACATTATAAAATAAAATATCTTGGACGCTAAAAAGAGACACATGAATGTTACTTAAACAGCCATTTTTAGAGTTCCACCTAAGGAGATAATCATTTTGAAAGGTTTCAAGAGAAATGATCCCTCAGTGCTGTAAATAGCAAATCTGACATAACGCAACACTATGAGATACAAAACAAAGAAACAATTAGAAAGCTAGATTTGTCACAGAACCAGGAGACAATTCCCAATGTCTCCAATTTCATTTACCTCTATTTAGGTAGAAAATGATGGAACTCTCAACATTAATACAAAGAGATTAGACCTCTTTTTCTTCATTATCAGCCAACATATCAGTGAAACGGGCTTAGATATCGGTCACAAATTCCATTAAGAAACAATCAGTTACAAATGAATTTATTAAATAGATGAGAAACATGCAACAACATGGCTAATAGCACTCAACTACTAATATCAAGAGTATGATGAATTTCACCAATTAGAGTTTTATTTTTCAAAAAATAAAAAAGAAAAAGAAATGGTAAATGCATACAAATAAAAAAATTAACAAAAAGTTAATCCAGGCAATCAAATCATATCGCCGATGATTAGGAAACAGCATCACATGGCTGGAGATATTCACAAAAAAGAGAAAGAGGGGGGCGCTTATAATTTGCTTTAACAGATGTACCAAATGTGCCTAGTAAATAAATGCAGGTACAATGCACATATAAAGTTATGTATTTATGAATCAAGGATACGTAAAATCTTGACTTTCATTTTCTTATGCCCTGCAAGATCACAGCCACAAGCAAACAAAAATGAGCTCCAGGCCAATAAATCTGAAATCCAGCGTCCATAAAATATTCCATCTTTTAAAGACATTTTGATTTCCCTAAACAATTTCAAACCAAAAACTAAACTCTAACTATAACAGAACTTCCTCATGTCGTTTTATATTTAAAAACCAAAAAAAAAAAAAAGGAAGTTATGGACACAGGGACTTCAAACTTCAAATTCAAACACTCCCAACACGCCAAAATAAAAAAATAAAAAAAATAAAATAAAATAAAACATATAACAATAATAAACCATCGTCCCTCTCCAACAAGAGCAGAAAATCTCCCATTCATCAACCAATTCTTCTCGGAAACATTTCGTCAAACGGCTTCGCCTCAAAGTAACATCATTCTCATCTGCATAAATCAGACTCAGTTCGTACTGGCCACGACCTAATGCCTGATTTAACCTAAAATCGTAAAGCCCATTGTTTTTTCGTGTCTTAGATCACACATTCTCCTTCATCAACCTCCTCCAAGACTAAACAGTAACAAAGAACCTAATCTTTTTGGCTTTCGCAAGAACTTTTAGTGTGTAATTAACAGTGTGTGGAGAGAGGAAGGAGGAGTACCTGAGGCGGTAGAGTTGGAAAGTTGGATAGATTTGGCTGAGTCCGCCATAGCCCACGGCCCGAATTGGATATACAGCAAATTCGTGGGAAGTAGGGTGTAAATAGATTTTAAATGGTATAGATATAGCATATTTGTATTTATATTTGTTTAAGTTTTATAATATTTGATTTGTATTTGCATTTGATGAATATTTTTTTTAATATTCGAATTTGTATTCAATGAATATTAATCGAATTCAAATATATTTGTATTTAATTATAATTATTAGGATATATTTATTTGTAAATATTCAAATAGTTGTTTATAAATATTCAAATATCTATTTACACATATTCGAATATCCAAATCCGAAAATACATATTTTTTCTAATAAATTTCATTATAAAAAAGTAATCAAATAATTAGCACCATAAAATCTAGAAAACAACAAATAGACAATCAAATTAGCATACTCGAAAGATCAAATAAGCATACAAATCTCCTTAAAAATTAAACAAAAATAACAATTTTTAATACATAATATAACACTCCAAAAGAAATAAAATACGAAGTTCATTTCAATATAAAAAAATTCTTCATATAGCTCAACAAAACGAACATGCTTGAACTTCTTATTTGTTTAACACTGCAAAACATAATAAAATTTTTTTTTGAATAATAAAAAATCAGACATGTAAGATATTTAGCAATATACAATAAAAAGCATAATTCATATAATTGTAACTCAAAATATTAACTACATAATTCATAAACAAAATTCATATAATCATAACTTAACACTAAAATAATTTACCTAAAATCCAAAAAGATAAAAAATTTCAAACCAGCAAAATTAAATAAAATATCACTATAATTACAAAAATTTCACAAAAAAAAAAAGGGGGTAGGGAGGCCAGTAGCAACTGGCCCTTGTAGCCAACGATGGAGAGGCTAACAACTGCTGGCGTCCCGACAAGCCAGCAACAGCTGGATTCACGAGTCCAACTACTGTTGGGTTCGCCAAAAAAAGAAAAGAAAAGAAAAAAAGGTGGGGGACACAAGAGCCAGTAGATCTAGTGGCCCACAACTCATGGGACTAGCTACTACTAGCTCTCGATTTTGGCATTGTGGAGGCTTGCCTCCACGAGCCTTCACAAAGAGCATCTCGCGAGTGCTTCATTGGCGAGAATGTTACATTAAGGGGCAAAAAGTAGAGAGAAAAAAAAAAGGCAAAGAAAAAAAAGAGTACCGGTTGACTGCTGCTTCTTAAAACAGGTAAGCTGAAAGTGAAATGTACATGGGAGCCATGTGGGGGCTAGGGTTTGGTTATGGGTGGGCATTTGGATCAGGTAGGTCAAGTTTGGGTAATTTGGGTTTAGCCATTTTTTGGATAGCAATTTTAGCTATTTGACATTGATTCGAAATTTTTGAATACATGACACTTTAGATATCTAAATATATCAGGTACCTGACTAATTTAAATTCGAATACCAAATATGAATTTTTTTCAAAAAAAATTGATATAGATATTATTTTAAAAATCTAAAAGAAAAACTAAAAGAAAAAAAGATAAAAATGAACTTTGGCCTTTGTACTAACAAAGGCCAAGGCCAAAGCTTGGCTACTATTAACCAAGGGAGGGCGTTCAAATTGGATAAATCAAGTTTGGATAATTTGAGTTGAGTATCTGATTTTTTGGATAGTAATGTTAAACTATCCGACACCAATTCAAAATTTGTGGATACTTGACACTGTGGGTATTTGAATATATTGGGTACTCGATTAATTTGGGTTCGAATACCAAACATGATTTTCCCCCCCAAAAAAAATTAATATAGATATTATTTAAAAATCTGAAATAAAAAAGAAAAAGGAAAAAATGAAAATGAACTTTGGCCTCTTTCATATATATATATATATATATATATTTAGATATATATGTATATCTATATATATTAAATATATATAATATATAAAGATACTTTTAAATATAATATATATTTATTTACATACAAATGCAACTGCCCGATTGAACAAGACTTCCTATCTAACATCCAATCCAAAATTTTATTGGGGTATTAGGTACTTGATCAGTAATTTTTTTGAAATAACGAAACTGATCGTGTCAAATTGGTGCTCGAATTACTTGATCCGAATGCCCACCCCTAGGTTTAGTCATTTGGTCACTTTTGTTTTTTATATTTTTTTATTTTTTTATATTTTATTTTGATAATTTTTATTTTATTATAGTAGTTAAATTTTTAATTTTAAAAATTTTAAATTCAAATTTTAATTATTTATTAGTTTGTTATATATGACTCTGATTCATATCTTGATACTTGATATTTTTGCATATTATATTTTAATTTTAAAAAATTAGATGTTATGATGGCTATTGAATGTTAACATTTAATTCTAGATATGTAGATATAATTATAATATGAATCAACAAAAATATTCTTTATTATTGATATTTTGGGATTTAAAATTTATACAGTTGTGGGATTTTAGGATTTGGAGTTTAAATTTTATATTTAGATAAATTTCATTAGTTTTCTAAATTAATAACAGTACAAGTCTACAAAATAAAATTATGAAATGATATATTCATCTTATATTATATGTATATAGTATGGTTAGATATTCTAAAAGATTTAGAAGTTGTTTAAGTGAGTTTATAAACTTCTCAAAATATTTTATAAGATGTTTGATAACTTATAAGATGTCAAAAAGTATTTCGTTAATTAAAATATTTTATAAGATGATTTAATCATATTAATTATAAAATTATCATTACAATACCTTATAAGCTCCAAGATTTTATTATCTAAACACTCCAAAAACATCTAGCATCTTATAAGTTAAAAAAATATCTTATAAGATACAGAAACTCCAAAAACATCTTATAAGATGTTGGAATATAAAATTTTTTAAATAAATTTAGTCAAACACTTCTTAATGTCCCTTTAACTAGTTAATAACTTTAGGGCTTGTTCTCCTACATTTTAGGAAAATATTTTCCAACCCCCCAAAAAAATTTAAAATGCATGCATATTCCCCTATCTTTCTACCAAAATACTACAATTATTTATCCACAAATCCCCTCATAATTCACCCAAAAAAATCCTATACCTTAAAAAGCACATCTACCCCCTCATTTTTCACATCATTTATTTATTTATTACTCTCTCACTTCACTTATATATTTATATATACACACATATATGTTTCACCTTACAAATCCAATAAAAAAATAATTGATTTGACATCAACAGTAAAGTTTGTCTCATCCCAAGACATAAAGAAACAAATAATTCATTCTCAAATCATTTTTCATATATTCCCAAAACAAAAGGAAACACTTGGCATATTCTTCAAATTTTCTCCTAAAAATGCATTCCCCATAATTTTTTTCTACAACATGCCCAAAATATAAGAGAACAAGTGCTTAGTGTTTTACTATTTTATTTTAGAATTAAAATGTCAATTATTCTTGATTTAGTTCATTTTTTCTAATTATTGATTAACTTTATGATTAATTAATATTAATAAAATGACATCAGTATAAATTAATTATAAAGTTAAGCAACCATAGTTTTATATTGATTAATTTTACCATTCATATATTAATTTTTCAATTTCTTTTTGGTTTAGTAGTATTTAGTTTACTACCGTCTATTAATTCATCATAATCTTTAACTACTAATTTTTTCTTATTAATTCTTTAATTACTAATTTGTACTTATATTATTTATATATAGATTATGAGATTTCATATTGAAAAAATAAAATAATTTATTATGTATAATATATTATATCTTATTTTTTTAAATATTATTTATATTTTAAAATACATGAATTTATCAAATATTGGATAACGAATTTAATTAAATTATAGATAATCAAATATATAAATGAATATATCTAATGGATATATATTCGGAGCGGATATTAAATGGATCAAATAAGCAATTACCATATTCGCATTCGTTTACAGTCGGATATCTACTAATCAAATATGGATATATCATCTTTAAATGGATACGAATAATATGCCCTATAAATAGATTCGCATGTAAACGGTAAATGAATTTTTGAATATCTATTTACAGTCATAGAGGGAAGTGAACTTTCTCTTTCTTTCTTTCTTTTTCTTTTTCTTTTTCTTTTTAATTCGATTTTGATTGTGATTGGTTTAACTTTTAGGTCCTTTTACTTCTTATGATAAGGGCCAAAAAATCTTAAGGTATATTTGGTTATATATTGTCAAAATAAAACTGTTTTGACAAAACATAATAAAAAATGCATCCAATTTTTTGGGTCAAAATGCACCAGGTAAAAGGTTGAAATACTCTTCATAACACCTCAAACTTGACCACCCCCCGCCCCCCCAAATTACATATACTTACATATATTGTGTGTATATATATTTTATTATCATACATCAAATGAAAATAATACTCAATTCTATTTTACCTCAAACACCTAAGAAAAAAGTATTTATTTGACAGTTACAATAAAAAATATTTTTTTTCAAAACATAAACAAACACACTAAAACTTCTCAAAACATTTTCTACCTATTTCTCCATAACATAAACAAAAATCCATCATATTTCTCGATCACTTTCACATTCTCCAACCCCATCCAAAAGTTCATTTCCCCGATACATACAATCCAAAACCCTTCAAAATATATCCAAACATAGCCTAAATAAAATTGGTTGAGTCCAAGTTATCTTTTATGGATTTGTCTGCAGTCGATGAAAGTTTGTTTTGACCGTACAACAATTAGCACCTGATCGATTGACATGTATCTAGAGATTTACTATTTCCCACTCCTTAGTCACTACTGATTAAGTTATAGGTAATTTACTAACCTACCTTTAACCTCAGTTTGTTGAAAAAAAGAAAAAGTTGATCGAAAAAGAAAACAAAGGGGAGGAATGAGAAAGCATTCTCTCTTCTATCGTAAGCCCCTAATGTGTCTTTCGTTATGAACCCCCAATTCGTGTTCCGCCATCAAGTGTTCCCCAATGTAATAACATAACACAATTGTGCTACTATATAATTGATTTTCTATACTCCATGTCCAAATTAGATAGTGAAGCAAAGCGTTCTCCCACCATCAGTTCTGCAAACCGAGGAATCATGCATCCACATGTTATAATATATATTGTAGCTTGGAATTTGAGTTTGAGTATAAGTGCGTTTGTCCAACATTGAACAAATAAGAAGATGTCATCTATTTTATAAAAAATAACGCACTTAATAGTTTGAATTAAGACTTGGAGGGAAAATATAGAGGAAAGCCAAAAGCATATTATTATATATTTAAATTAATGCACTTGGCACTTGGACTCGAGTTTAAGAAAATATTATTTTCTTTTGCGAAAAATTAATTTTTCAAGTAAGAAAATAACTTTAACCTCTTCTGAAAATTAATGACATATCCTTTTGAAGAATTGTGATTTTTCAAAGCTCATATCAAAGGTTGTATCTTCTCAAGAAATAGTTAAGATTTATATGGTACAACTATTGGGAACTATTATGATACTTCAGAAAAGAAGTCTTCTACTAATATAAATATAACTTACGAGAAGAGCAAGAAGATAGATATATTTTCAAGAAATAAGTCTTCATTTCTTCTCTATTAAACTTTTCTCATGTTCTCAAAAACTTTCAAAAAGATCTTGACAGAAATCTTTGAAGTTGCTATTCGCAAATTTTGGGTGATTTTGTTATATCCTAGAAGTGAATTACCATTTCAACCCAGTAGCAAACATATAGTGGGGGCAATAATCACTTTAAGAAAAGTGTGTTCACACCTTAGGCCACATAATTATTTAGCCACTTCTAATTAATTTTCCTAACAATCTTAAACTGATTATCGAGCAATAGAGTCTGGCTCAAATTCTGGAATAAAGATGATGAATCAAGATTTTGTTAAGCTGAACTGTTTTGATGGGACAAATTATCCCTACTGGAAGGACAAGATGATGTTCCTGCTTACTACTTTGAGGGTTGCCTATGTACTAGACCCAAATCAGCCTGCTATACCGCCAAGGAATGATGACTCGGATGCCCTCAAGACTGTTCGTGCTAAAAGAGAGGAAGATAAAGTGCTATGTCGTGGACACATCCTAAACTCACTATCTGATAACTTGTTTGATCTGTATGCTTCACTCAAATCACCATTAGAAATCTAGAGTGTTTTGGAGAACAAGTACAATAATGAAAAACAAGGCACAGATAAGTTCATTATTATGAAATATTTTGAGTTTATTAAGCGTGATAATCTTCCAATTATGGATCAAGTACATGAAATGCAAATATATGTGTCCAAACTTAAAGATTTGAAAATTGAAATCCCTGAAGCAGTACAAGTAGGGGCAATTATTGCCAAACTTCCTGCAAGTTGGAATGACTATAGAAAGAAATTACTCCATTTAGTGGAAGATTTTTCTATTGATCAATTGCTAAAATATTTGCGCATTAAAGAGGAAACTCGAATTTGTGACAAGGTGCACAGTGTGCAATCTGGCCCAATGGTGAACTATGTTTTAGAAGGGGGCAACAATTCGAGTGGAGAAAAGAAAAGAAAGTCCTCAGATGTTGATTCCAAAAGGAAGAGAAACATCACATGTTACAATTGTGGTAAAAAGGGACATCTCAAACGAGACTGTCGGGCAAAAAAGAAACAAAAATGAGAAAATCGTCCAATGCTCAAGCCAAAAGCAATGTTCAACCAAGTGTTCAAGTCATTGGAAAAAATGTTGATGAACTCATAGCGATGGTGCAAAATTGGCATATTAATATGGTAAGTGAAGTGAACATGGCTGCAGCAATTAACTCCACTGAATGGTGGTATGATTCTGGAGCCACCATTCATGTTTGTAATGACAAAAGTTGCTTCAAACGTTATGAAGAAACTGTTGAAGAACATAAGGTTTTGATGATAAAATAATTTTGTCTAAGAATGGTGCATTTGTAGGAAAGAGTTACTATTGTGATGGAATGTTCAAACTGTGTGCTGATGCAAATGTTATGAATAAATTGAATGTTTTGGCTTACTTTCTTGAGTTATCTTCTTGTTCATTATGGCACTTTAGATTAGGTCATGTAAATTATTGTTATTTAAAATTTACGTCTGATCATGGATTAATTTCTTATGATAAAGAAGATAATAAAAAATTTGAAATATGCATTCAAGCAAAAATGCGTTGAAAACTATTTCCTAAAACTGAAAGAAATTTTAAATTGTTAGATATTATCCATTCTAATATTTGTGAATTAAATGGTATCTTAACTTGTGGAGGAAATAGGTACTTTATTACATTTATAGATGACTATACATGATTTACACATGTTTATCTAATGAAAATGAAGAATGGAGCCCTTGATAAATTTAAGGCATATAAAGCAATTGTTGAAAATCAAATAGGAAAGAAAATTAAAACTCTTCAAAGTGATCGAGGAGGAGAATATTTTCCAAATGAATTTTCTCTCTTTTGTGAAGAGAATGGCATAATACACCAGTGTAGTGGACCTCACACCCCACAACAAAATGGACTAGCAGAGAGGAAAAATAGAACATTAGTTGACATGACTAATGCAATGTTACTAAACTCAAATCTACCTAATAATCTATGGGGTGAGGCATTATTGACATCTTGCCATGTGCATAATAGAATACCCTCCAAGAAATTTAAAGTATCTCCATATGAGTTATGGAGAGGTTGAAAACCAAATCTAAGTTATCTTAGAGTTTGGGGGTGTCTGGCTTTTTATAGAATAAGTGATCCAAAGAGAACAAAGTTAGGGCCTAGGGCCTTGAAAAGTGTGTTTGTTGGCTATGCAGAAAATTTGAAAGCTTATAGGCTTTTGAACTTAGATTCGAATGTTATAGTTGAATCTAGAGATGTTGAATTTTTTTAGAATAAATTTCTAGGAGAAAATCCTACAAAATCAACACAAACACTAGATGTCAATTCTGACCTTACTCTTGGAAATAAAAGAAAGTCCATTGACGCTCCTACTGAAGTTAGGATAAGCGAAAAAGGAAGGATTGAAAAGAAAACTGATCCTAACTTTATATACTATGTTGTTGAGGCAACTAGGGAAACTATAATTGGAAATATACCCATATTATTTAATTTAGAAAATGATCCTAAGGACTTTAAAGAAGCAATGTCATCCAGAGATGTTGCACTCTAGAAGGAGGCAATTAATGATGAAATGGACTCATTATTAGCAAACAATACTTAGGTTCTAACAGATTTACCTCCCAGTTCAAAGCCTACAGGATGTAAGTGGGTATTTAGAAGAAAGTATAATACATATGGATCTTTACAAACCTTCAAAGCTAGACTTGTTGCCAAAAGGTTTAGACAGAAAGAGGGCATAGACTATTTTGACACGTATACTCCTGTAGCCCATATAACTTCCATTAGAGTTTTGCTCTCATTAGCATCTATATACAAATTATTTGTGCATCAAATGGATGTTAAAATAGCGTTCTTAAATGGAGATTTGGATGAGGAGATGTATATGGAACAAACATAAGGTTTTGTATTGCCGGGAAATGAAAACAAGGTCTATAAACTAGTCAAATCCTTGTATAGTTTAAACAAGTGCTGAAACAGTGGTATGAAAAATTTGACTATGTTATTTTATCCTTTGGCTTTAAGCATAATGGTGCTAATAGGTGTGTTTACTCTAAGTTTAATGATGAGTATGGTGAGATCATTTGCTTATATGTAGATGATATGCTTATTATTGGTACTAATATGCTTGGAATAAACAAAACTAAGAATTATTTGTCATTACAATTTAAAATGAAAGATTTGGGAGAAGTAGATACCATTTTAGGTATCAAAGTTAAAAAACGTAGTGGGGGTTATACTTTAAGTTAGTCTCATTATATTGAGAAGATTTTAAATAAGTTTAAACACTTGAATATAAAAGAAGCTAGAACCCCATATGATACTTCATCGAAACTAAAGAGAAATGAGGGAAGAGCTATAGCTCAAATGGAGTATTCTAGTGCAATCAGAAGTCTAATGCATGCTATGCATTGCACTAGGCCAGATATTGCGTAAACAGTGTGTGTACTCTCTAGATTTACTCATATTCCAAGTAGTGATCATTGGAAAGGTATCACTAGAGTTTTTGGCTATCTTAAGCACACACAAAATCTAGGAATATTTTATAATCAATTTCCTGCAGTGTTAGAAGGGTTCTCTAACACTAGTTAGATAACTAGTGTAAATAATAATAAATCTACCACAAGATTGATTTTTTGTATTGATGGAGGGGCAGTTTCATGGGCATCTAAGAAACAAACATGCATTACACACTCTATTATGGAAGCTGAGTTTATTGCTTTAGCAACAGTAGGCAAAGAGGCAGAGTGACTAAGAAATTTGCTATTAGATATTAAGTTGTGGCCACAACCTATGCCAGCCTTTTCTTTGCGTTGCGACAGTCAAGCAACAATGTCTAGGGCATTTAGTAAAATATATAATGGAAAATCAAGACATATTGGCTTAAGACATGAATATGTTAGAGAATTAATCCCAGAGGGTATGTGCGACATGTGTTTAAGAAAATATTATTTTCTTTTGTGAAAAATTAATTTTTTGAGTAAGAAAATAACTTTATCCTCTTCTGAAAATTAATAACGTATCCTTCTGAAAAATTGTGATTTTTCAAAGCTCATATCAAAGGTTGTATCTTTTCAAGATATAGTTAAGATTTATATGGTACAACTATTAAGGTTGTATCTTCTCAAGATATAGTTAAGATTTATATGGTACAACTATTGGGAACTATTATACTTCAAAAAGGATGTCTTCTACTAATATAAATATAACTTACGAGAAGAGCAAGAAGATAGATATATTTTCAAGAAATAAGTCTTCCTTTCTTCTCTATTAAACTTTTCTCATATACTAAAAAGCTTTCAAAAAGATCTTGAGGGAAATCTTCAAAGTTGCTATTCGCAGATTTAGAGTGGTTTTGTTGTATCCTAGAAGTGAATTACCATTTCAACCCAGTAGCAAACATATAGTGGGGGCAATAATCACTTTAAGAAAAGTGTGTTCACGCCTCAGGCCACATAATTATTTAGCCACTTCTAATTAATTTTCCTATCACCACAACTTTTTGCTTGATATATGTTAGTGGTTGCATTGATTCTTGTTGCTTCTATTATTGGGTTTTTAACCTAAATGAAAATAATCGGGGAATAAACCCCAATGATAAGGCACTCAACACTATTGAAATTTTTTGGAACTAAAATTTCAAAATCATAACTTCTCATCTTCTTATATTAGATTTATGCCTTTGTATGAGTTTAATTTAGTTGACTTACTACAGGTACGAATGATACTGCTGAAATAAACCTCTAATGTGAATGCAAATCAAAGCCATTTTTGTCAAATGAGGATACGATATCAACAAAAAGTTTGCAATTCAATGAGAACGATGATAGTGAGTCCAATGAAATAGCTAGTTTAATAGAGTCTCTAGTAATGGAAATAAATCTAGAGCTTGTCCGTTGTCTAACATTTAAGACTGTCGATGAAATGTAGAGGTTCTACCTTGCATATGCAACGAAGGTTGGATTTGATATTCAAAAATAGAGTATGAAGATAAGAACAGAATAGAACTTGATGAGCTTAAGGGAGTGGACATGTTTAGTGAAGGAGTTTCGTAAGGTTAGAATCAATTATTCTCATAGTTAAGAAGCCAGACCAGAAACTAAAAGTGGGTGTAAAGCTAGTTTTTGTATTAAGTATAATTATCATTTTAATTGTTACGTAGTATGTAAATTCCAACCCGAACATAATCATCCATTGGCAACGTTTGAAAATGCTATCGATTGCATTGCAATAGGTATATATTGGTTATTTCACGAGCAAAAGAATAATTTATTATTAGTTGGTTGCTTTCTATATTGCTTGATAGTCCTTGTAGCATGTTGAGTTGAATGTAATTATTTAATGCTTATGTTTTTCTTGTCTTCAACTGCCCAGCCACTTGATGCCAACTAACAAGTCCTTGTTGAGTTTGTTACATGATGTCAGTATTTGGCCATCTAAGGTCATAAACTGTATTAAACACTTGCGAAGAGTTCCTAGTAACCTCAGGTTCAAAATGAAAGATGGGCACAATTTTCTTAATAGTTGACGTTTACAAATTATTATAAGTGGTGACGTTAATACTTCACTTAGCTTTATTGAGGGTATGAAGCAAAATGACGAGGTGTTGATCTTCAAATATACTATTGATGATGATGATGATAAATGTTTAACATGGTTACTTTGGTGTGATGGGATGTCAAGGGTAGAGTTTGAACAATTTTTCGATGTCTTATGTTTTGATAGTGCATACAAGATGAACAAGCATCAATCACCACTTGTGATGTTCTTGGACTTAAAAAATGATCACAAGATATGTATATTTGGTGTGGCCATTTTGTATAATGAGACTATTAAATCTTATTGTTGGTTGTTGCAAGCATTCTAAGATTCTATGAATGGCAAGGACCTAGAGTATATGTTGATGGACTAGGATGCATCAATACATGTAAAGCCATTGCGCCTAAATTTGTTGGTCAGCGACATAGGTTATGCAGTTAACACTTGGGAAGAAATGCTCTTAAAAATGTAAAGAATCTAGAGTTTGCTTCCAATCTTTGTAAGCTGTTAAAGATGAATTGCTCCATTGGAGAATTTGAAAACTCATAGACTACGTACGTTAAAGATCACTTTGTGGTTGAGCATTCCTGGGTGGTTGACATTTAACCAAAATAAAATTAAAAAAATAAAAATAAGAGAAGAAGAAGAAGAAAGAAAGAAAGAAAGAAATTATAGGCTAAAGCATTCTTTGGAGGATCTTTGGTTGCAGGGATGAGAACAACGTAGCAATCAAAGTCTTTGAACTCGCTAATCAAGCTTTGCATGAGATAAAAGTAGTTCGCCTTGAGAGAGCTCATGAAGCATCACCATGGCAAATTACTTAATGAGGTTTGACTTTTGTTAAATGCAAGAAAAATCCAAAGTTTTGAAACATATAGGTAGCAATAGTCCTTTGAAGTACCATGAGAGGCAGGCTACAAGTGTTTGCACAAAGGAAATATACTTCAATATTTGGCATGAAATTAGGGTAGAGCAAGGATTGATTTTTTATTGTATAAATAAAATATACTCAGATAGGAATGAATTAAGATTTTTAAACATTGATAAGAAAGATATTCCTTCTTTTATAGTGAAAATTGGTATATGTGAAGAGAAATTTTTGTGTGACTGCATGATGTTTCTGTCAAAATGCTATCCATATAGGCATATCATTTACAGCCTATAAAATCTAAGGATGACTAACTTTCTTGTGAAGTATATACACCCAAGACAGCTTACTACCTCAGGAAGAAAGCTCAAACTGTTGTTCCAATCGATCCCATTAAGTGATGATCCTCGGCATACCAAGTTTGCTCAATTGGATAATGAATATAGGAATCCACTACAAAAAAAAACTGACTTTTGTGACCGCCAAATCGTTCACAAATTCAATAAAAAAGGGGTCACTGATAGTGCCCGTAATTGCATTTGTGACCGCTTATAGCGGTCACAAAAACCCTCGTAACAAATTAGTGACCACTAGTGTGGTCACAACTTTTTTAAATTCCGTCACAAAATAATTTACAAAAGAGTGAATAAGTGATCACTAAACAGTATCACTAAGCGGTGACCGCTTAGTGACCTATTTTGGGGGGTCATTGATAGACAGTCACTAAGCGATCACTAATTGGTGACCGATTTGTTGGGATCACTAATAGTCGGTCACTAAGCGGTCATTGATCAGTAATCACATAGTAATCGATTTTAGGGGGTCACTGATAGGTGGTCACTGATCAGTGATCGATTTGGCGGGCTCACAACGATCAGTCACTGGTAGTTGGCCATGTGACCAACTACTCCATTTGTTATCGATTAGTGACCACCTTGGGGTCACAGATTTGTGACTACCTTTGGGATTACTAATCGTTCATAGATTTATTAATATTTTTTTTTAATGCTTAATTTAATATATTTAGCCAACCTATTTTTTGTTCTCATTAATAACAATTTAAAACCATATCATTTAAAACATAAATCACATTCCAAATAACACAAAATAATGACATAAATTCAACAATATTGATCCAAATCCATAAACAAAATAAAGCTTTTCATACATGAGCAAGTTCACGAAATACAAGTATGCCAAGTTTAATTTAAAAAAAGTTATTTGTCTTTCCCACCATTACTCTCCTCCCTACAAGAGGAAGAAGTACCTTCAATTGAATTTAATTTTTCCATTAGCACTCCTAATGTCCTCATCAAAGCCTCTTCTCTCGCCTTTGATTCTTCAACTAGCCTTAATACCTCCTCTCTTACCCTTATAGTTTGCTCTATAGTGCTTGCTTCTCTGGCTGTTGCTTCTTATCTTTGCTTAACCAATTCTTGATCAATTGCTTTTGTAATCGCTTCTTGTAGTTGCTCTTGACTCACAAAGGTAGTTGAAAATGTTGTAGATGGTGAATCCAAGAAAGTCCTAGTAGCAACAAGCTTACAACAATGGTAAGTGTTCCCAAAGCCATACACTTTGCTCTTACTTGGGCCACCACTAATCTCAAGCTATTTTTTAGCATCAAATGAGCTTTTAGGAATAGGATTGCTACTATCTTGACTAATATATTCTTGACAATGTTCATTCTATTTGAACATCCAAATATTAAAAACACAATTACTAAATATCAAATATAGTCTAAATAATATGCTTAAATATAAACGAAGCTTTATTGCACCAATTGAGTAACTTGTACTAATTATGTTTCTATGTGACAAAAGTTGGATTTCAGGGGAATGCGTTTGGTTTTGATGTTCAAACATTTAACCTATTATTCATGTAATGACTTATTAACCACTAGACCAAAATGTTCATATATTTAGTTCAACAATATAATATAATATAATATATATCACATATATCACAACAATCCTAACTTGATGCTATTCATGACAAATAAATCTACAAACAAATGTAATGCTAGAACTACAAATTCCATAAAATATTTCATGCTACTTACTTTGAAACTGTTAACTAACTTGAATGCATGGATAATATTCTTGTACTTACTTGGACCCTCTTAAATTTATTTTCAACATATTCACCTTTTCCTTGTGCTTTTCTATGAGTCCTTTCATGAAGCTTGATTTAGTTAATCAGTCTACCATGTTGTGTCTACATTAAACTCTTTGTAATATAACATGCAACTGTTAACACAAACATCAATTTTGTCGTAACCTAGACCAAGCCTTGCCATCATCTTCTTTGCATCATACAAGTTACTTGAGAAAGTCTCATCTTCTAGCATCATACTTTTCATTGCCAATATGATGCGATCAACACATGATTGTGGTAGGTTAAAATCAGATTTAATGTTTAACAATTGAGAAACTGTTGAAAGTATAGTATGCTTCCTACAACCATGCAATAGAGGTTTTTCAGCATCTTTTAATAGATCAAAAAAAAATTTGGGCATTTGAATTTGGTGGTTGTTCAGTATTCATTAGGTGTTTATCCCTATCAAATTCCTAATCAAAGTTATATCCTACAATATCTATAACTATATTTCTCATCCTAATATTTCATTATTTTTGGACCCAGAGTGTTCCCCAACAGAACTTTGGATCCAAGGTTCCCTGTGTGCATCTCATGTAATATAACCAGACTCAAATCCATACTTTTTAAGGTAATAACGTACAATATCACGATTTTCAAATCTTATATTATGGCACTTTGAGTAAGGGCATCTTATACAACCACGGTCAACAATCTCATGATGAAAATAAGCAAAGTCTAAAAATTCATTAAACCCTCTATCAAACTCATCAAATAGAAAACCATTTGCATCAAATCGTTGCAACACCCAACTTTGATTATTAGACATATTTTCTGCAATATTATTGAGGCCATCATATAATTATAGAAATTATAATCATCAATAATTAAGTATAATTCATAAAAAAAATTAATAATAAAAATATTGACTATATAATTCATAAACACAATTCATATAATTCATGTGTGACTTATTGTATGTGTATAAGGAAACATAACAAAATATTGACTACATAATTCATAAACACAATTCATATGGATATAACTTAACACTAAAATAATTTTGCATTCTCATTGTTGTTAAGTTTTTATAATGCCTCAAAATGCAAAATTAGAACTACAATTCATAATAAACATATTGATTATATAATTCATAAACACAATTTATATAATTTATGTGTAACTTATTGCAAATGTATAAGGAAACATAAGAAACAAAATATTGATTACATAATTCATAAACATAATTCAAATAATTATAACTTAATACTAAAATAAATTACCCCTTTACAATGCCCCGAAATGCAAAATTTTGAACCTGTAAAATTAAATAAAAAATAATTTTAATTATAAAAAATTCAAAAAAAAATGGAGTAGAAACTAGACCCAGTAGTAGCTGGAATGGTTCTAGTTGTTGCTGGGTCTGATTTTTCCTTTTTCGTCCTAGTAGCAGTTGGAATGCTTCCAACTGCTGTTGGGTTCTCCATCCCAATTCCCGATCATCTCGCCCACAAAGGTGCCAGCAAGGAGTCTAAAAAAAAGAGAGAAAAAATAGAAAGAAGAAAGAAGAAGGAAGTAGAAGGGAGAAAGGGGTACCTTATGTGGCAACTAAGAATATAGGGAAGGGTAGGAATTGAAATGTAAAATGGGTTAGGGTTTGGTCACTTATTACTTTGTGATTTTTGTATTTTTTATTGTTTTACATTTTATTTTGATGTTTTTTATTAGATTATAGTAATAAATTTTCTTAATTTTTAAATTTAAAATTTAATTTTTCACTAGTTAGTTATATATGACTTGATTCATGTCTTGGTACTTAATATTTTACATCTTATATTTTAATATAATTTTTAAAAAATTAGATTTTATGATAACTATTGAATATTGATTTAGATAATTAAATAAATTAATTTTTTATTAATATAATAAGTTATCTGAATAACTTAAAGCATTAAAGCATTAAAGAATTAAAGCATTAATATATTATTTGCTAGATGAATTATTTAGCAATAAATAAAGTAATTATTTAAAACTAATTTATTAAATTAATAGATTATTATGTTAATATTAGATTATAATTAAATTTGTATAATTTTAAGAAATGGTATTGATGCTGCAAAGAGCTGAATGGAAGTCCGGTGGATTGAGATGATATTGGGCTTGAGATCTGCAACAAGAACAA
>JACGDI010001352.1:489766-526653 GCA_014898725.1 Jacaranda copaia
TTCACACGGTACCAAAGCCATGTGATTTTGTTTAAAGCTTCTCAACCATGGTTTGTCGGATCAGCGTTTTATCGGCCGGAACTGGGGGATTGGAACCGAATTGGCTATTGGTGTTCCATCAAACCGACATGGAACAAGGTTATGATTGAGACGGCGAAAAGCAATTTATCGCCGAAACGCTGTTCCGAACTAATAAATCGATCCATCATGATGGAACAAAACTAAACCATGACAATGGTGCATAAATGAGTTTCCATCGCTGGTGGTTGGTGGGGAAAAGAGGGGGATGGGCTAGCGGGGTGGGAGTCAAGGGACTGGGGGCGGTTTGTGGCCTATTGGAAGGTTGGGAAGAAGAAGGGGCTTATATATATATATATATATATATATTATTGGAAGGTTGGGAAGAAGAAGGGGCTTATATATATATATATATATAATTTAATCAAACTATTTTAAATATATTTATGTTTTTATATATTATTAGTATTAATCTAAAATAATTATTGTTTTAATTTATTCTATTGATTTAAAATGATCAAATTATATTAAAATAATTAAAATTATTAAATTGCTCACTTAAAATTAAATTATATTCTTAGGATGATAGTTTTATATTTTATATTTATTCTTAATTTTTTTATTTTAGTTAATAAGTAAAGATAATTATATTCAAATATATTATTTTAAATATTATAAAATATATAATTCACAATCATGAAGTTATGTTATCTAATACAATAGTTTTTTTTGAAAATATCTTTTAATTATCATTATTAAACATTTACCAAGTATTTAATGAACTAAAGATGCAAACCAACAACTTATTATAAAATTAATGATAATTTGATGTAAAAAGACACATGTCAATTAATGATAATTTGATGTAAAAAGACACATGTCATTTAATTTAATAACCCTTATATGAGGTAAATATAAACATACCTCACCGTAGACATGTCTTTCTTTCTTTCTTTATTTTTCTTTTTCTTTTTAAGAAGAACAATTTCATTTATGACTATACTTGTCCGTCAAGAAATGAATGTCATTTCTTTCTTATTCTTCGGTAGCTTTTAATAAATACCATTGAAGCATGAAATGATGCAACGTTGCCTTAAACTTAAAACGCAATTTGAACATATTTAGTTGTCAAATTAGGTAGTACTAACTAATGTAGTCTTGAAGTTTTTTTAGTTTTTTTAAGACAAATAATTATAATTTTGTACCTCATCATCACTCCACTTGGTTCTAGTAATAAATTAATTTTACTATAATTATTTTTATCTTTATTTGTTGTACAATAGTTTTTCTAATATTTATGAGCTTTGCTAAGCTAATGTAGTCTATAACATTAATTTGTGATATCTAAAATTATGCTAATTACTTTATGTAAGCAAGAAATAAAATTTTAAATGTTTTCATAATTTATTTGAATTTTTTTAATAATTTAACAACAAAAATGTATAGAACCCCCACAACTATTCCGCGACATTGCAATGGAACTGAAATCTCACCCTTCGTTCCAGTCCTAATGATCGTTGCTGCAAACCATGTTCTCAACTGCTTTCATAACTTTTGCTTCTTCTTCCTCCTCAATGGATCCTTCTCAAAATCCTTCCAATCAATATTTTCTCTGCTTAAATGAGAACCAAACTCTTGTTCTCGTCTCTCCTTCTCCCAACAGCACCAATTATCACTCTTGGACGCATGCTATGAGGATGGCTTTGTTATCGAAGAATACGTTGTGCTTTGTGGACAAATTGATCAAGCCTCCACTAATTACCGATCCATTGAACTTTGCTTGGGAGTGCTGCAATACTATGATCATTTTGTGGTTGAATGATTCAATTTCACCACCAATTACTAGCAACATATTATCAATTGATAGGGCTTTCAAGGCATGGCATGGCCTTCAAGAGAGATTTTTTGATGGCGGTGCATTTTGAATATCAAATTTACAATAGGAATTGTATAGTTGTAAGCAAGGAGATCGCAAAGTGGAAAATTATTTTACAAAACTCAAAGTTTTATGGGGTGAACTGCTTAATTTTTGCTATACCACAGGATATATCAACATGCAATTAAATATTCAAATTAGATTATCAAGAATTAATTCAAATAATCACAATTGAAACAGTACGTGCATTTTATCAATATGAAATCTAAATTAAGCATGCAATATCGGATTTAATACACATACCATGCGTTGTTAGAATTAAACATACAACATGTGTTAAAATTAAACATACAGCATGCATGATTAGAAATATACGTCAAATTCAAAGCAAATTAGAATTTAAGCATTTATTAAATCAGATACAAGTCTAGAAAAAGCCAAAATTCATATATCAATTGAGGCAATAAAACAATAAAGCATGCTGTTAGTTTTATCTAATGTAAATACTGAATTTTAAAGTGAACTTATCTTTAAGATTCTATACCATCACAGAATCAATCGAACAATCAAATCATAGAGAAATTTTGTTTGCCTTGAAGAAACGAGCACCCCGACTCACCAGTGTAATGGGTACAAAGCAACTCCTTTTACGATGAGATGGTTCAGAATGATCAGGTGCACTCCGTCTCATTTACCTTGATCAGTACTCAATCACCAAAATCAAAATTAGATAGCCAAAACCACCAAAATATAAGAACATTTGTGTATCGATATGTGTATATTCAATACATAAGAAAGTAGAAAGATGTAACTATGAGAAAGCTCGCAGAGCAACAGGATAATCAGTGGCAGAAAAAGGAAATGTAAGGTAGAAAAGGCACTGCATTTGTGGCATTTGGTATGTTTTCAACTCTACCTAAGTCAATCTATTCATAGAGGAGGATTAGGGTTGGCTGCTGGAGATGGGCCGACGGCCAGGCCTAATATCGACTAAGGTTTGACGGCTAATAAAGCTTATTAGGGTTTTAACCAAGAGAAAGAAAAACATAATCCTTATCGGCATTATCCCTGAGTATTTTGCTAGATCTCCAAGGGGTATGACTCATGACTCAGTTAATCTTATTGTCTGATAAGCCTATCCCTTAGTATGTGGATGACTCGGTCAATCCCTTTATTCGATAAGCTTGGTCAAGTTTAAAATTCAAACTTTTAATTGAATTTATCCCAAAAAGATAAAACTGAGACTGAGACATTCACCCTAACACCTGTGACCTGCGACCCGAGCTGGAGCCAGACCGGGCGGCGGCAGCAGTGCGCATGTGGTCCACTCATGTGAACCCCTTAGAGAACACTTTATCAAGTATTCTTACTTGAGTTTAATATAAACTAGTCCACATTAGTTTATAAAACCAATGTGGGACAAGTGAAGGGTTGAAATAACCCTTCAACTCCTCCACTTGATTTTATAATATACAAGTAAGTATCCACTATCTCAACTTTTCCATGTAGGACAACTCAACAAGAAACACTTAACCAATTTCTTTCCTCTATTGCACCACTATAATTAATCTTTGGATTTCAACTATAATTGGCATCCATCCAAAGTTAATTAAATAATTAATTATGCTACAATTGTGCCAATTACAACAATCCCCCACAAATCTGTATATAATAGCTATCCAATTCAATCATAGCTCGCTTTTAGAAATGGTACCTTCCAATTTGAACCACTCCCTGAGTTATCCAACTTCTGCCAATGGATCTAATCCTTGAATTTGTCCTCGTGATTGTGATTACGTCCATTAGTAACAACGAGCCAATGGCTATGTACTGATCTTTAGGGTTGACACATTAAGGCCTTGTGTCCCGATCCTGAGTCATGAATGTTTGTCAAGGAATAACCCAATTTCTTTAGTTTCGGCCAAAGGACTATATTCATTTAGTTAGGCATCTCTAGGGATGCACTGCTAGCATCTCGTCCAAATGACTTGACCCTATTCATAGTTAAACTCTTACTAAACTAGTAGTAATTAGCACCTACTAGACATTCAGGGAAGAGACACTAGATACAAAGTATCAATTAATTTTAGGTGCAACTTGATATACTCAATAGCTTGTTTATACCACATTGAACCTACCTTGTGGGATCGCCACTTAGTAGGTTGGGTTGCCACTGTAGGTACCTTATTGATAGGTTTGCAGTTCCATCCCCAACCTAAATTTATGAACTGAGGAAAAATCAAGTCCTCTAGTTAAAGGGTCAGAAATATTGTCTTCGGATCCAACAAAATCAATTACTATGACCCTTTCAGACACTAACTCTCTTATAGACTTTAGTCTAACTTGGATGTGTCTTTTAGTCTTTTGATTAAACTTTGAACTTCTAATCTTTGCTATTGTGGTTTGGTTATTACAATGTACAGCAATTCCTGGAAGAGGTTTAGTCACCATAGGCAATTGTACCATTAGCTTATACAATCATTTTACCTCTGTCCCAGTAGTATCCAAAGCACACAACTCAGCCTCGAAAGCGGACTGAGTTACCAAAGTCTATTTAGTAGACTTCCAAAAGAGAGTGCCCTCACCCAAAGTAAATACATACCCTGTACACCCATTACTTTCGGAGTTTTTAGCTATCCAGCTACCATCACTATATCCTTTCAACACTGCAGGAAATCTCTTATAGTGCAAGGCTAGTGAAGCTGAGCCCTTTAGATATCGAAGTACCTTACTAAAGCCTCCCAATGGGTTTGATTGGGACAACTTGTATATCTAGCGAGTTTAGATACCGCAAATGAGATATCTGATCTCGACCCATTTGCAAGATACTGCAAGCTACCAATTATTTGAGAATACCTCAATTGAGATACTAGTACACCAATTTCATTCTTAAAGAGAGCCACTGAAGGATCATATGGTATTTTAGCGATTCTACTTTGTTTATAGTCATATTTCTCAATTATCTTCTCAACATAGTAAGATTGAGAAATTGCTATACCCTCAATTGAGCAAGTCAACTTAAGTCCAAGAATTATATCTGCAACACCTATATCTTTCATTTCAAACTTCTTCTTTAAGAAACATTTAATCTCATTGATAATCTTAGTGTTGGAACTTATTAACCGAATGTCATCTATATATAGGTATAACACAATGCAATTATCACCTTTAACTTTGCAATAGACACACTTGTCACTATCATTAACTATGAAGCCAAATGACAATATGGTTTTGTCAAACTTTTCATGCCATTATTTAAGTGCTTGTTTTAAACTATAAAGTGATTTAACAAGCTTGCAAACTTTCTGCTCATATCCAAAAGCTATAAATCTCTCTAGCTGATCTATATCAATTTCTTCCTCAAGATCACCATATAGAAAGGTTGTTCTCACATCCATCTGGTGAATAGGATAATCATATATGGAAGTTAGTGCTATAAGCACTCGAATTGTAGTCAAACGAGCTACTGGAGAGTAGGTGTCAAAATAATCTATTCACTCGTTTTGCTTAAACCCTTTGGCAACTATCCTGGCTTTAAACTTGTCAATAGTTCCATCAGATTTCAATTTCTTTTTGAAGATCCACTTGCTTCCTATAGTATTACACCCCATAGAGAGATTGACTAATTTCCATATCCCATTTGAGATAATATAATCCATCTCACTTTTAATGGCTTCCTTCCAATGCTTAGCCTCAGGAGAAACTATAGCATCCTCAAAGGTAACAAGATCACCCTCGACATTGAAAGTAACAAAGTCACTTCTAAAGTCCTTAGTGATTCTAGCCCTTTTACTCTATCTAGGTTCATCTAGTTTTTCTAGAACTGTGCTACTACTAGGACCGCCCCCACATTTATCATTATTTCCACATGATTCGAAATCAATGCAAACTCTAGGGTTGAATCTAAAGAAACATTTGGATATATCCCAGTCTTCATGGAAAACATGTTCTCAAAGAACGTAGCATCGCAAAATTCAACTATAGTGTTCACATCTATACCCGGAATCTCTAATTTAACAACCAAAAATCTCATAGCATAAGATGTTTCCACATAACCTAGAAAGACCACATCAATAGTCTTAGGACCTAACTTCTTTCTCTTGTGTTTAGAGACTAGTACTTTTGCAAGATAGCCCCACACGTGAAAGTACTTTAGACTAGGTTTCTTGTCTTTCCAAAATTCAAATGGAATGCTTTCTTTATGTTTCAGAGGAACTCTATTCAAAATATGGCAAGCCGTATTTAAAGCTTTCCCCCACATATACTTGGGCAATCCAGAACCCAAAAGTAGACTATTAATAATGTCTATGAATGTTTTATTCTTTCACTTAGCTATCCCATTTGAAGCGAGAGAATAAGGGGCAGTTGCTTCATGAACTATGCTAAAATTTTGGTAGTATTCATGAAATGGGTTAGACCTACATTCTTCATCCCTATCTGACCTTAACTGTTTAAATTTTCTACCAGTTTGTGTTTCGGCTTCATTTTTAAATGTAATGAACTTTTCTAGTGCTTCATCTTTATGTTTTAATAAATAAACATAACAGTACCTATTGCTATCATCTATAAAGGTGGTAAAGTATCTTTTATTGTCTTTTGCTAAGACCCCATTGAACTCACAAATATCTGTGTGCACTAAGTTAAGAATTTTAGTTTGCCTTTCAATCGAGTGGTAAGGCTTTCTCACTTGCTTAGCTTTAGCACAGATTTGACATTTATGACCTCGTTCAATTCCATGTTTAGGAATTAAATTTAAGTTCATCATACATTTGATAGAACCAAAATTTAAGTGTCCTAAATGACTATGCTAAATAGAAGAATTCTCAATAACATTATAATAAGAGAATTAGAAATATCAACTTTATTTGAACAAAGAATGTTCTCAACTCGCAGTTTAAACAAACCATTAGAAAGATAGCCTTTACAAATAAAAGTTTCGTAATGGAAAATTACAACTTTATTTGATTTGAAGGAAATCTCAAAACCCTCCCTAACTATTACAGAACCACTTACTATATTTCTTCGAACTACTGGGACATGATGCACCCTTTGCAGAGATAGTATGCGCCCCAAAGGAAATTTTAGGTCCACGCATCCTATCCCAAACACTTTGGCTGCACTTGAGTTCCCCATCATCACAGTCTTTTCACTAACAGGCTAGCAAGACATAAATAGTGATTTATCAGCACAAACGTGCACATTAGCACCAGTGTCTATCAACCAATTATATGGTTCATAGATAGAGAATAATTTGAGTTTAAAAGAAACATACTCATCAACGGATGCATCAGGAACTCCAACTTCGCTGGTGTCTCCAACAGCCATGTTGACAACTGGTCTAGTAGACTGGGCTTTAGCCTTGGCTTTCTTGGAGGGACACTCCTTAGCCCAATACCATTTTTGTCCACAATTCCAGCATAGTCTGTTAGCCTTCAGTGTCTTACTTATTTTAGTTTTTCCTTTATCGATGGTTTTAGAATTTAAGTTTAAGTTGACTTTCTTCTTTTCCACTATCCCATTTAGCTTAGAATTATGTTCAATAAGAATATTGTGTGATTGATTTCTATGTTCCTTTTCTATGCTTTTGGCAATCATTAGATCATCTAAAGTTAATTTCCATTTTTAATGCTTTAGAGTCATGTCGAAACCTTCCCAAAACTTGGGAAACTTATCAACAATTAACATTACCGTAAATTTCTCAAGGAGTTTCATCCCAGCATCAGCTAGGGATTGCTCTAGATTAATCAATTCATGTGTCTGTTCAGATACAGACCTGCCCTCAACCATCTGATACTTCAGGAATTTGAAAATTGAATACTTTTCAAGCCTTTTCTCTTCAGTATTGCATTTCCTATCCAATTCATCCCATGAAGACTTAGCCAAATAGGAAAAAGATAGTACACATCAAAGACTATATCAGACAAAGCTGATAGAATCACCCCTCGAACAATCTGATCCTTCATTTTCCAATTGGCTATTTCCTTAGTTTTAGGATCAATTTTAGTTGGTTCCAGCATGATCAACTAAATCAATAAAAGAAGACCTTTCATCATCAACTAGATTTTCATGCGCTATTGCCAACGCTTCAAGAACTAGCCTAAGAACGTTTTTGGAAGGCCGAAAAGGTCAACTTCTGCTGACACAACTTTACCAAAAGCACTAGAACTTGCAGCAATGATTGATTACAAAATTAACCCTAAAGCAGAATATCTAGGCCAAATTCCTAGATAGGATATTTATTCAGAAATATTAGGCAAGATTCCTAGATAGGATATCTAATCAGAATTTTTGCAGATAAAAACATACGAAAGATTCATTTCTTCAAGATTGTTATACCACAAGATATATCAACATGCAATTAAATATGCAAATCAGATTATCAGGAATTAATTCAGATAATCACAATTGTACATGCATTTTATCAATATGAAATCCAAACCAATCATGCATTGTCAAAATTAAATATACAACATGCGTGATTAAAAATATACATCAAATTCAAGAAAAATTAGAATTTAAGCATTTATTAAATTAGATATGAGTCTAGAAAAAGCCAAAATTCATATATCAACAAGGCAATAAAACAATAAAGCATGCTGTCAATTTTATCTAATGAAAATACTGAATTTTAAAGTAAACTTATCTTAAGGATTCTGTATCATAACAGAATAAATCAGAACATCAAATTACAGAAAAAATTTATTTGCCTTGATGAAAGGAACGCCTTGACTCACCAATGCAATGAGTACAGCGCAGCTCCTTTCAGGATGAGATGGTCCAAAATGATTAGGTGCACTTCGTCTCATTCACCTCAATTAGTACTTAGTCACCAAAATCAGAATCAGATAGCCAAAACCACCAGAATATAGGAATGCTTGTGTATGAATATGTGTATATTCAATATATAAGAAAGTAGAAAGATGTAAATATGAGAAAGCTCGCAGAGCAACAGGATAATCAATGGGAGAAGAGGGAAATACAAGGCAGAAAAAGCACTACGTTTGTGGCATTTGGTGTGTTTTCAAGTTTGCCCAAGGCAGTCTATTTATACAAGAGGATTAAGGCTGGTTCAAGAGATGGGCCGTCAGTTAGGCTTAATATTGGCTAGGGTTTGATGGCTGATAAAACTGATTAGGGTTTTGACCAAGAGAAAAAAAAACCTAATCTTTATCAACATTATCCCTAAGTATCTGGCTAGATCTCCAACAGGTATGACTCATGACTCGGTCAATCCCATTATTCGATAAGCCTAGTATCTGGATGACTCGGTCAATCTCTTTATCCGATAAGCTTGGTCAAGTTTAAAATTCAAACTTTTAATTGAATTTGTTGCAAAAAGATAAAACTGAGACTAAGACATTCGCTCTAACGACCGTGACCCGTGACCCAAAGCCAGGCCAAGCAACGGCGGTGTGCATGTGGTCCACTCATTTGAACCCCTTAAAAAATACTTTATCAAGCATTCTTACTTAAATTCAATATAAACTAGTCCACACTAGTTATAAAACCAATGTGGGACAAGTGAATGGTTGGAATAACCCTTCAACTCCTCAACTTGATTTTATAATGTACAGGTAAATCTCCACTATCTCAAGTTTTCCATGTGGGATAACTCAACATGATACACTTAATCAATTTTCTTCGTCTATTGCACCACCACAATTAATCTTTGGATTCCAACCATAATTGACATCCATCAAAAATTAATTAAACAATTAATTATGCTACAATTGTGCCAATTACAACAATTTTAAACCTATTCCAGCTGTGACACATTTGTCACTATGCTAAGCAAAAAAGGCTCCCATTCAGCCATAGTCATACTAAAACAAAATTTTGTTTTGATATTGTCAATGTCGATATTTGGGGACCCCTTTCCACTCCATCGATTCACGTTCATCGATACTTCTGAACCATAGTGGATGAGTATTCTAGAAATACTTGGATTTCCTCATGAAAAGCAAAGCCAATGCGAGACCACTAATTCAATCTTTTTTTTTTCCACGGTTGAAACGTAATTTTCTGCCTCGATTAAAATCTTTTAGGATTGATAATGGTCTTGAGTTCCTAATGCCAATTTTTATTCCTCTAAGTATATCTTACATCAAACCACATGCGTCGACACACCACAACAAAATGGTGTCGTTGAATGCAAACACCAACACATCATGAAAACTGCTTGTTTGTTGCTATTCCCAAATTGCCCATATCTTTCTAGAGTTATCCTATTCGCCATGCTGTGTATCTTGTTAATCATCTCCCAACACCTCTTTTTCAACATGCCCCCCTTCAAGGTTATTTACAACACTGCCCCTAATTTCAGCATTCTTAATGTGTTTAGGTCATTGTGCTTTGCCACCACCCTTGGCTCTCATCACTCAAAATTTGATCCTCGAGCGCGCAAGTGTGTTTTTCTTGGATATAAGCCAGGTACTAAAGGTTACATTCTCCTTGATTTAGCCTTTCATGAAATATTCACCTCACATGATGTTTCTTTCTTTAAACATATATTCCTATTTATACAGCCTAATACCAATACTTATAGCCCTCTGTCCCAAGATCATTCTTCTACCCCTTGTGATGAATCTCCTCATGCTCCCACTACTTTTCTTTGTCCCTCATCACTCCACTAGAACACGTTGAGCTTTAGGATACTCAGTTGATTATCATTGTCAGCTTGCTACCTCTTGATCTAACACCCATCCTCACACTGTTCCTTATCCCATATCTTCAGTTCTTTCTTATTCTTCTCTCTCACATGCTCATAGAAAATTCACCCTTGCATTATCTACTGCCTCAGAACCTCATTCTTATAGCCAACCAATCAAACATGACTGTTGGAGACGGGTAATGGAAACTGAAATCGCTGCACTGGAGCTTAATGGTACTTGGGTGCTCACTGATCTTCTACCCAGTAAATCTCCTATTGGTTGTAAATGGGTATATAAAATAAAATATTAGGCTGACAGGATGTTGAATGCTTCAAGGCTCATTTAGTAGCTAAAAGGTATACTCAAACCCAAGGAGTGGATTACTTTGATACTTTCTCACTCATCAGGCTACTTTTTGCCTTGGCGGCCATTCAGTGTTGCATTTAAAAAAACTTGACATCAACAATACCTTCCACCATATGGACCTCCATGAGGAATTATATATGGTTTTACCTCTTAGGTTTGTTTCCTCTAATCCAAGGTAGGTTGTCAGCTGTAGAAATCATTATATGGCCTCAAATAAGCAAGTCAACAATGGTTTTCCAAGTTGACAACTACCCTTATTTCTTTGGGATATGTTCAATCTACTTTGGATTATTCCATATGCGTTAAACATTTTACTGATTATGTGACGGTTATCTTGGTCTATGTAGATGGCATAATCCTTGTTGGACCCTGTTTGTCAGAGATCATTTCAGTCAAGAATTTTCTTGATAACACTTTTTGTATTAAAGACCTCGGTTATTTGAAGTATATCTTGGGTTTGGAGATTGCCCGCTGCATTGATAGAATTTCTATTTGTCAACAGAAATATGCTGTTGACATGTTATCTAATTATGGTTTTTCGGGAGCTAATCCCGCCAAATCCACTATGAATTCTTCCATTAATGTGAGTAAATCCATTGGTGAGCCTCTCTCAGATCCTTTATCCTATCAAATTCTCATTGGTAAGCTTCTTTAATTACTGGACCTCCACACGGTCGGATTTATCTTTGCCTTTTAAACAGCTTAATTAGTTTATGGAAGCACCCACCTCAATCGATCTTCAAGTGGCCCACTGTGTTCTTCGCTTCATCAAAGGTTCCCCTGCTACTAGTCTTTTCTTTCAAGCTATATTTGTACTGTGTCTTGAGGCTTTTGGTGACTCCGATTAAGCTAGTTGTGCGGATAGTCGTTTATCCATAACTAACTTTTGCATTTTTCTTGGGTCTTCCTTGATTAGTTGGAGGTTTAAGAAACAATCAATCATCTCCCAATCTTCCAGTGAAGTTGAGTACCATGCCTTGGCTTCAACAGCTTGTGAATTACGATAGTTCACCTTCTCGCTTATTGACCTTCATCTTCCGCCTGCTAGACCTGCTCTGTTATTTTATGAAAATTAATCAGCCTTGCAAATTGCTGCTAACTCGACATTCCACAAGTTGACCAAGCATGTTGAAATTGATTGTCACATAGTCCACGAGAAGGTTCAATCTGGCTTGATTCACTGCCTATCCTGCCAAACCTTTGGGTGTTGCTCCATTCTGTGATATTAGTTCCATGCTAGGAATGGTAAATATCCATTCTCCAGCTTGCGGACAGTTATTGATACATATTGCAATTAAAGAGAATACATTTTTTCATGAGGGAATTACTGAACACCCTTCCCAATGTATCTGATTAGTTCGAGACCGCATCAACGTATCATTTTCAGATAGTTAATTAGTTCTTTGTTAGTTGCAATCAATTGGGTGGTTATAGCTAACTCTCTCTCTCTCTCTCTTCGTATATATATGTATAGAATCCATTCTATTATAATTCATCCGCAAATAATAAAATGACTCTCCGTTTTTGTCTAGAAAACTCTCTCCAAATCATTTCACATCCTTCAATAAGCTCGGGAAAATGGCATATACTCAATAACATTTGACTATGATAAGTTTTGGTAAAGTGACTTACTTTTTAGAGGGATGTTGGAATTGAGTTCCACTTGACCCATAGTGAAGTATGTACATAGGCTTTCAAAAAGGTGCAGGTCCCGAATGCTAGTTCTTCAAAAAATACAATTTTAATGACCATGTATGTAGTACATTGATGGTGACAAATTTTTCTGAAAATGGCTTATTAATCATGAGTAGGTACTATTAACAATTAGATATTCGCTATAAAAATATTGTCACCAGATGAAAATGCAATTTTTTAAAATAGTTTCAAATTATAGTTATCAACCCTGAGTGTACATAACAAGAAATTACAGTTACAAATTTTCCATAGAAAATGCAATTTTTTAAAATAACAAGAAATAAAAATTATTAGCTATCAACCCTAAGTTATGTTCGTTGCAAGTGCAATAGATTAATTCTGCATTATCCATAAGAAAAATAAAGTGTATATATAAAAGAATAATTATTAGCTACGACTCAGTCGTAATGAACGTTAGCTACGAAAATATTTGCTTCAAGTTTGACTAAATCAATTTTGTAGCTCAAGTTACGAATTTTTAACATCAACTACGAAAATTAATGTCCTAATTTTTTATAGTGAGAATGAATTGGTCTTAACTAATGTCGTAATTTTTTGTACTAAGAATGAGTTCAACTTGATCTATTGTCAACTTAATACATAAGCATCTCATACTCAGTAGTGCTTGAATGCATTTTCCTTTCGTGTTAAAGCAATTCCAATATCCAAGAATTTATATACGCATAATAGCATCTTCACTATGACAGGTTTTGGCAAAAGTGGCTTATCATTAAGTAGAATTGTTGGAGTTGATGAGTTTCCTTTGATCCATTGTAAACTAGATACATAGAAATCTCAAAGGTACTGTAGGACTTGAATGCTATTTATCTTGAGTAAAAAGAGTTTGCAGTGCGAAAGTCTGAGAAATATATTCTTATATCCAATACACTGAATTGTGGCTAGTTATGATGACAATGACTTAACTTTTAGTATGAATATCGGAAATAAGTTTAGCTCGATCCAATATAAAGTAAATACGAGGCTTCAAATAGTGTACCCCTTTAAAAGTATAAGAGATCAAGAGGGAGGGGTGGTGGTGGTGTGAATTCATCATTTACAAAAGCAATAAGAAATTATTGCTTTTTAAGTAACTTAAAAATTTTGATAAAGTAAATAGCATTGGTAATCCAAAAGGATAATAAATAGAATTTAAGTAAATAGCAAATGTAAATAGTGGTTCGACTAACCTACATCCTCTATCTAAAATATAATTTTAAGATTTTTAACCTACAATATTATTAAAGATTCGAAAGATAATATAGTAGATAATGAGATGAATCAACAACTATAAACAACTATCTCCATGCTAGAAACAGCTTAACAGAAAAATTAATGGAAGGTAGAGGCAACTTCTAAACTAAAAACTATATAGTTTTGATTGTTGGAGAACGGCTTGAGTTATTTCTAACTCATATCTTTTCTCATTTAAATAGACGAAGTTCATCCAGTTTTTTGCATCTTCTATATAGGTTATGTTGACATATAAAGTTCCAACAGTAACTTTCCTTTCTTGACTTATGGTTGCCATATAAAAGTTCCAATGACATTTTTTCTTTTTCCTTCTTTAGATGTATGGAATTAGTTTTGGTCATATTGCTATGTAAGTCTCTAATGGGAACTTTCCTTCTTTGATTCCAACTACTAATGCCCTTACCTATTTTCAAAATTATTCAAATTTTGATTCCTTCATTTTAGGCAAGAATTAGACAATTATCTTGGAGATTGATCTAGTAGATATCTTCCCTTAAATAGTTCTTTCTTGGTTGCAGGTTGCCATGTGATGTTCCAATGGAAACTTTCTTTCTTTGTTCCAAAAAATCATGCAAATTTTCATTCCTTTTTGCATGTATGAATTGGGTAATTATTTTGCAAATATTTTGGAAATCAACAGATCTCTTACCTTAAATAGCTCTGCATCATATGTCAAAAATAGAGATTATTAATTAAAAGTCATCTAGCAAAATAATCATTATCAAAACCAACGTGAGAAGAATATCCCAACAATCTCCCCCATTTTGATAATGATTCATTTTGCATGTGAGGATATGAGAATCACTCCCCTTGAATTTGTGCTCCCTCTGTTTACGAGACTTTATCAAGAGAAAATGGAACTGCCGATAGAAACTTTAGCAAAACTTATACTCTCCTATTTGCAAGTTTTCTTGAAAGTAGTATCTTTAAACCATAGCACAATGCAATGGTAATTAATCAAATAAGATGTAAGACAACCAAAGCAAGTTATCAAGGCATAAATCTAGTCTTAACATAAGATTTCAATCATAATTCTAGTTGCAATAGCAAAAAGTATATCACAACATAGTCTTAAGTACAATGGAAACATCCAAGAGTAATATCCAAGTTGTGAAAATTAAATTACCTATTAAAATGCTTAGTTCTCATCTCCTCCTCAACATAAAAAAGGACTAATTGATCATGGCAAATGTTAGAGATTTTATGACAAAGATAGCGAAAGTTCTTTCTTTTTAAATCATTGTGAAGAGAGGTAAGGCCAATTTGAACATCGTCAAAATAAGGAGCACTAATAGAAGTTAAAAATGCTAAGTATCCTTCAAGAAGAAGAGAAGTCAACTGGAATTTTGGAGATTTCCATGTTGGGTTAGATATTTTCTAGTTAGTTCAAATATTTCGTGGGAGAAAAGATTATGCCAAGCTAGGTTTTGAGAAAGTTAAATTGATCTTTCGGAAGAGCCTTAGTTAAGATATTAGCCAATTGGTACTTGGTTTCTACAAAATTTATGCAGACAACACCACTATCCACATGATCTTTTATAAAATGATACTTGATTCTATGTATTTTGTTCTAGAGTGATGAATGGATTTTTTTTGGTACTAATTGTAGTGGTATTATCACACTTAATCGGTATATTGAAGAAATCCATGCCATAATCATGGAGCATTTGTTTCACCCAAAGAATTTGAATGCTGGAATTTCCAAGTACCATATATTCTGCTTCAGTTGTTGCTAATACGACAATACTTTGCTTTTTGCTACACCAACTAGCTAATCTTTCCCTAAGAAATTGGCATGTCCTTGCAGTACTTTTCTATTGATTTTTCAACATGTATAGTTAGAATAACCAACAAATGAGAATGAGTTTGAGTGAGGATATCACATACCAATGTGAAGAGATTCTTTTAGATATCTTCGAATTTGTTTGATTGCTCGAATATGAGATTCATTCAAATTTGTTTGAAATCGAAAAGCTAATAGAGAAGAAGATATCCAATTTACTTGTTGTAAGATAGAGTAGAATTTTGATAATCCCTTGAGACATCGTTCCATCAACTCTTTTTCTTCTGAGTCAAGATCCAGCTTGATAGTTAATGTCATTGGGGTGGATGTCTCTTCATAATTTTTCATTCCATATTTCTTGAGTAATTTCCTTGTGTATTTTTCTTGACAGATACAAATACCTATGAAACTTTGTTTAATTTGAAGTCCAAGGAAGAAACTTAGTTCTCCCAAGGGACTCATATCAAACTCACTTTTCAAGGAATTTACAAAATCTTCACAAAGATTTTCTTTAATACCACTAAATATTATGTCGTCCACATAAATTTTTACAACTAACATATTATTATTTACTTTCTTGATAAAAGGTGTGGTGTCAATTGTTCCCATAAAAAAAAACCTTTGAAAAGAAAAATGTGCTCAACCTTTCATATCATGCTTTAAAAGATTATTTCAAGCCATACACTGCTTTTGATAGTTTATAAACATGATCTAGAAATTCTAAGTTTTGAAATCTTGACGGTTGTTCAACATACACTTCTTCTTTGATATATTCATTTAAAAATGTCCTTTGACATCCATTAGAAAAAAAGTAAAATTTTGCATGATGCATATGGAAGCAACATGTGAATTGATTCTAGTCATACTATGGGTGCAAGTGTTTCATCAAGAACAATACCTTCTTGTTGGGAATATTTTTTTCACAATGAGTCTCAGTTTGTTTCTTACCACATTACCTTTTTTCATCCAACTTGTTCCTAAATACCCACTTGGTTCCTTTCACTGGTCTCTTTGTTGGCCTTTCAATAAGTTTCATACCTTCTTTTTGTCAAATGGAGAAAGTTTTTCCTGTATAGCATCCTTTTGGTCCGTATTATTCAATGTTTCATATACGAAAACAAGTTCTATAAGAGATAGAAAAATATTGTTAGTAACATTTTCATTCTTTGCTTTGGATTGCATCATTATTCTTGCTTCTAGATTCTCTCTTATTCTATCAGTTGGATGATTTAATGCGTGTTTGAACTTTCACACTTTTTCTTTTGCTTGCAATTCAGAACTTTCAATTGAAACTTCATTAGTGTGTTTCTTGGTATTCACTTTTTCAAATCCTTTTCTTGTGTATTGGAACTTCCAATTGAAACTTGATTAGTATTTCTCTCATAACTTTCTTTTTTAGTGTCCTTTTCTTGTTACATAACTTCAATTACTTTGTCAATACCTACAGTTTCTATGCCCAAGATGTCTTTGGCTAGAGATGGACTAACCTCATAAAAAATAGCATGTATGGCTTCTTGCATAGTCCTTTTTCCATTTGTTAAATTCCTAGTAAGCCTTGTTATGAATAGAATATCCAATGACTATAACTTCATCAGCTTTAGAATCAAACTCAATAAGATGATTTATATCATACAAAATGAAGCATTTGTAGCCAAACACATGAAAATATGAGATATTTAGTATTTTACCATTCCATAATTTGTAGGGTCTTTTTTATAAAAGGTCTTAGAAGTACTCTATTAATGATGTAGTATGTTTTATTAACTACCTCCCTCCAAAATGACTTAAAGTAAATCATAATTATTTAGCAACGTTCGAGCTATTTTTATGAAAAGTTATAGTGTTTTTGTACAAAAAAGTTATGTGTGTTACCATTTTCATAATGAAAAATCATAAATCTATTATCATCAAATTTTATTCCATGATTGCTTTTGATTGCTTTAATGGAATATCCATTTTCATTTAAAATGTTTCTAGTAAAGGATATAAATGATTTTATAGCTTCATTTTTATAAGCAAGAAACTGAACTCTTGTAAAATAGGAAACATCATCAACAATTACAAATACATATCTACTACCTCCAAGAAAAGATGCTTTCATAGATCCAAAGAGATCTAGGTGAAGAAGGTCAAGAAGTCTGGAAGAGGAGATATCATTTAAAGGTTTGAACAATGTCTTAATTTGTATTCCTTTTACACATGCATCATATACTTTATCTTTAACAAAGCTAATTTTAGGGATTTCTTTAATAATATCTTTTTTAGCAACATGACAAAGAAACTTCATATTTGCATTTGCTAAACGTCTATGCCAGGTCCAACTAGAATTTTCAAAGGCCTCGAGTCATTCAACATTTTGGCTAGAAAGATTATCTAAATTAATGTAATAAATATTTCTATCCCTAACAGTAGTAAATATGATTTTCTCATTTTTTGTGACAATGTAATGTGAAGGCTAGAATTGTGCCGAATACCTTCTGTCACAAAGCCAATTGATGCTTAGTAGATTATGCTTGAGCCCATCTACAGCCAAACATTCTCAATGGAAGTTCCATCCTTGTTGCTAATAGTCCATTTACCTATAATTCTCCCTTTCTTGTTGTCAACAAGTAGGATATTTCCACCATTGAAGTTTTGTAAGTTTGTGAAAAAAATTTTATCTTCGGTTATGTTTCTAGAATGTCCGTTGTCTAGATACCATTTGTCTTTCCAATTAGCTTCCTCAATTGTTTCTTGCTACATAGATTGAAGTCAGTTTAGGTACCCATGTAGTATTAGGATCTTGTTTGTTAGATTTTGGAATCCACATGTATTTAGTTCCAATATCTTTTTTTTATGGGCCACTTATAAGAAATATGACCAAATCTTCCACAAGTATGAAATTGTTTTTTATTTCTATTTTTAGAATGGTTAATAAAATGATATGTTTGATCTTTTGTTTGTTATCTACAAAAAAAAAAAAAGGCATTTTCATTTTCAAGATATTGAAACTTCTCGACATCTATTTCTGTCATCTATATCCTTTTTGATAATCTTATTGTAAATTTGAACAATTTCAGCTTTTACATTAAGAATTTTCTGAATCTAATAATTAAGTGAGTTAATTTCGTTTTGAAGTTCTGCTAACTGATTTTGATACTCTTGATGCAAGTTTATACGTATTGGAACTTTCATGCTCAAGGTTAAAATCACTAGAATTTATTTCAGAGAGAAAGTTACCTATTTATCCACCATGAGGCAATTATGTGTTTGTTTTTGTGGACAATCAAGCCTTTTGTATCCAATTTCGTGGCATTCACAAATGATCTACTCAAGTTATTGATAATCACCACTGTTTCTCTTGGAACTTGTTTTGGTGCTTCTTTTGAACTAGGTTTTTGCTTATGTTAGTTACCTAAGACGCTTTGTGATCAATAATGTCTCATAATTTATGGCATCTTTATCTAAATCACTTGAATCATTAGTCTAATTAATCTATTCCAAATTGAACACAATATTTCTTTTATTTTTATTGTTGGAACTTTCTTCCTTCATTAAGAGTGTCATTTCATGAGAGGGAAAGAATCCAATGAGTTCTCCCTTTGATAAGGTTTTTAAATTCTTGACTTCATGTATTGCAATGACTTTCGATATCCACTCCCTAGGTAAGGATAGAATTTTTCGAACTTGCTCACTTTTAGATGTTGCTTTCTTCAGTGCAAACATGGGGTTGAGTATCTCCATGAATTATGCCTATATTTGGCTGATTGATTCACATATTTTCATTAAGAATATTTCATATTAATGAGTAAGCAATGCAATTCTTTCTTGTTTTGCCTAAAATGTTCCTTCATGGGTGACTTGAAGTATGTCCCACATCTCTTTCGCGAAGGAATAGGTGCTAACTCAATTGTATTCTCCCTTAATCAATGCACAAAAAGAATGTTCTTAGCCTTAGCATTCATGGATAATATCTTTTTGTCCATCAGAATAAGTTCTATTCTATTTTTTATGGACATAATCTTGGTTGTTGGAATAAGTGGCCCGTTAACTACTATACTCCATATGTTATAATCAAAAACTATCATAAACTCTTCTATCCAATTTTGCCATGTGGAGTAGTTTGTTCCATCGAACAAAGGTGGACAAGTATGCTGTTGTTCTTTTGCATTAGCATCAAAGCTAGATGCAGTCATTAAGATTGATTAAGCTCGAGTTGGTTAGAACTAGTAGTTGCGTTGGGTTGGATATGGGTTGGGTTCAAAATGGGTTTATATTTATGGGTTAAAAATGGATTGGGTTCAAAATGGGTTGGGTTAGGTTTAGGTGGGTTCACCACAAAAGAGAAAAAAGATATAAACATTTTACTAATTACATTGTTATATTATTTTATTAAGCTATAATATTTTTATCTTTATTTGACTTATGTTAATTAATTATTATTAAATCCTTATTAATCACATAAAATCAAATCCAATTAAGCAAATTTATAATTTACTTATTATTTTATAATACATATATTTTTTTTAATACAAAATAACAATCTTGCTTAATGAATAAAACAAACTATTTAAAATATTTTAAATTTCTATTACAAAATATTTACATTGTACCCAACAAACATGAATCAAGCAAATTCAAACTTCTCCAATCACAGTCAAACTTACCATAATTAAGCAAAATGTCATCCCACTCTTTTTCCATCTAAGCCAAAAGAATTTAATAAACTCTTTACAATTCCATTTATACTAAATCAAGCATAGGTCTATACAACATAACTTACTGATTACCTAAATGCACTCATACTTTCCCATCCTGTTTAAAAAACCAAAATAGCAACATTGTTTTCAATACAATTAAAAGCCATCAAAAGTGAGTTTTCATCAAAACATATACCCTGTGCATCCTTTGCACGACAACATCATACTATCAGCTTCTAGATTATCAACTTTAAGTTATTCTCCATCATATGATGCAATACAAATTGCCAACAATATCACCAATCTTGGTTGGATATATAATAGAGAAGATATCTCAAAAGACGTTCTGGTAAGAAGAAATGTGAAACTTAGTCATCTTTGAGTAAGCAAATTACTGAGCATTTAATTAATAAAGATGAAGTGTTGACCTTAGCATGAATATGAAGCACTGCCAATTCATGCAACCAACTTCTCAATATCTGTTGAGAGGTCCTCTTCATCTTCAAAATCATAAGCTATAATATGAAATAGTAAAACTATATCAAAGATTTAAATATATAAAGTAAATTTCTAAAGAACTTAAAAAAAGATGAGAATGACAATAGAAATTTGGACCTTCAAACCAATCGTGACCACACAAAATTGCTTTTGCATTCTTTGGTAGAATTGAATTGCGAAACTTCCTAATAATTCTACCACCATGGCTAAATGCAGATTTAGAAGCAACTGTGATGACTAGAATACTCAAAACATCACGAGCCATCAAGGCTAGCTTGGGATGCCTAGCACTATTTCCTTTCCAATAATCAAGAACATCTAGATCCAGAAATTTTTTCCTATCAATTAAAGTCTCATTCAAGCATAGTTCTAATTGTGATTGAGTTCTAGCATCTGTACATTGACTTCTATAAGAATCAAACTCCCACAAAACATGAAACACTTAAAACTTAGTTAAAATTGACAAAGTAAATAAGATAATGAAAATACAAGAAAAAAATGTACCTACATCCATAACATCATCACACCTACTAGTTGTAGCAGCTAAAGATTGTCCACATCTTGAAGGGGATGCATGCTAGTACTCCTCAAACAGTTCCAACATTTGCTCTCTTATATGGCTAAGTTTCTCATATGATGTAAAAGGATCAAGTTTTTTACAAAAAAACTCCACAAACTCAAGCTTATAACAGGGATCAAGAATGATAGCAAATGTCAAAATGGTACAATGAGACTCCTAATATTTGTTGAATTTCGGTTTCATGTCTCTTGCCATTTTACTTATAGCATGATCACTACTTGCCATCTCCTTTTGTATAAGCATTTGTACCCGCCAAACATTAGGAAAATAAAAGTTTTGATGTAGGGTATTTATGTCTGGAGGATAGCTCAATCATATCATGAACAGGTCTCAAAAACTTTGTGATTTTTTCCACCCAATTCCACTCTCCAAGTAATGGAAACCACTTTGTATCAACAAGTTTCAATTGACAAAATGCAAGTGAATACAAGATAGCACTATCCAACATCAAATAAGTCGAGTTCCATCTAGTAGGCATATCCTATTTTAGTTTCCTTTTAGTCTTAACACCCAATTGCTTGACACACTCAGCAAATTTTAGAATTCTCATTTCCAATTCTCTTATATACTTCACACTATCTCAAATCTTTTCAATACTTATGTCAATGGTTTTTAAACCAGCTTTTACAATCAAATTCAAGATATGGGCACCACATCTCACATGCAAAAAATTCACCATTACACATTGAAGAATTCACCAAAGAAAGATAGTTTCTCAATAAATCAACCATACCTTCATTACACCTTGCATTGTTCAAAATTATTGTAAAAACTTTCTTCTCAATCCCCCATTCTTTTACGAAATTAATTAATCTCTCACCAACATTTTGGCCATCATGTGGAGATGGGAGATGCCAAAAATTATAAACACTCTTGTCTACAACACCCAATCATTATCAACATAATGAGCACTAATTGTCATGTAGCCAATCGATACAAGTGATGTCCACAAATCAGCAATGAAACAAATTTTACTGGTGATAGATTCCAAGACTTTTTTGAGTTTCTCTATCTCCATTTGATAGATTTTTAAAACATCTCCTTTTGTTGTACTTCATCATATATGCACAATCTTAGGATTCAATTAAGACAAAACATCTCTCATGCCTTCATGCTCAATAAAGTTAAAAGGACAATTGTGCTAATCATTGCTTTGGCTACTTTTTTCCTAAATACATTTTGACCAAATCTTCATTCTGGGGCTCATAATCACGTTCATCACAAAATGGACAAATATCCTTAATGTGGCATTTTAAATTACTTGTTCGAATTGACTACTAGCATAAATTTGTCCACATTTTTTGCACTTGGCTTTTTATTTCCATTCTTAGTAAATTCATCAAATATTTTCTAGATGGTGGAAGTGTGTTTTTTAGAACTCTTTGACCCAATCGAAGAACTACTTTCGCTTGATGTGTAATCACTCTCCATCATTTAATGTTGATGCACAATTTATAGATAACAACAAATCAAAAGCTCCTTAATCTTAGTTAAATAGTATAGATATTATTAAAATATTCAAATTACAAATTATTCACAATAATTCAAAAGTATCCCAATTATTTCTAATTGAAACCTAATTTCAGTTATTAAAAAGTAAAATGATACAAGAAACAATATATGTTCTCACAAAAGACTGAGTCAATGGAGATAAGTTATTGAAGTAATAGAGATTTTTCGAGGGCAAATTGATTTTCAAATAACAACATATTCCTAGCAAAGAAAATTTGAGTAATGCATCTAACTACAACAACTAAAGTTTCTTTCTTTCTTTCTTTTTGTTCTTTTTAAAGAGGATACAGGTTGATTTTTCAATTATTCTCCAACTATAATGAATAATTTGAGATGGATGGCTATGATGAACCACATTTACTTCACTTGAAATGTCAAAACTCAACAAGAAAATCTTGCATGTATGCATAATTTGTTACCTATCTCATCCACATGACAAGATTTAAAGAACAAAAATAGTGCATCATTTTACCCTAGGACAGCTAAACAATGTTCGTCAAAGAAATCCCAAAGTAGCACAAGGCCTTAGACTTCTTCTCTCAACTAAAAGGCAACAGTAATAGTGAGCAGAGGGCACTCAACAACTGCATTAAGCAAATGGGTGACTTCGTGGATGAATTGAGAACGACACTTTCTGCATTGTAGCACCTCCATAGCGATGGTGATTTCCAGTGGCAAATGAGCAATGCAGAGACATGGGTTAGCACCACCTTGGCCAATGAGGACACCTGTCTCAATAGCTTCAAGGAGATCAACAACAAAATTCAATCTATTGTGTGTCGAAAAATCACAAATGTCACTCAGGTTACTATGCGGTAAGCAATAACTTTGGGGTTGAAAAATGGGAAAATGGGGGAATGGAAATTCAAGTACCAATAATTTTAGGGCTAAAATTGGGTTGAATTATCTAGAAACCACATACAACCCATTTTAGACCTATTTACATTTAAAACCTAGTTTAACCCATTAAAGCCTAACCTATATTCAATCCACTAAAACCCAACTCAATCTAAACCCAATCGAATTATTTTAAACCCAACCCAACACAACCCAAAACTAATTCGGTTGGGTTGAAACCATGATTTTAAATCTAATTTGCTCCCCTAGTTAGAACTTATTTTATGGGCCCCACAACTCCAGTGCCAATTGACAGTATAAGAGATCCCAACAGCCTCAAAGCCTAAAATCTTAAGTAAAGGTAGGTTTTAGTGCAAAGAAGTCCAAAAAATATAGATACACATGTTCAACTAGAATAAAAAAAGTGTTATATGATTTTGAATAAGTTTAAAAAACTAAGACACATATGTTGAGCATAATTATTGAAGATTTTTTATTTTAATTAAAGTATGGTCAATTAGAAGAATAATGTGTTTTCTAGTTTATTTTGTCTGAAAATATAATATTTTCAAATGACTAGCTTTTCCAACTATAGTGATGCTTTTAACTATCTACAAAATGACTCCATTTTCATTTAATATTACACTTCCTAGCATAGCCACAACAACTCTTAGAAGACACCAAAAATCTGTGGGTCTCATGACCCCTGTGGTGATGTTTCTACTATCATCAAAAAGACGTAGCAATGGAGTTAACAATTATTTATATACTATTAAAACTACCATAATAGAAACCTTTGTGTAGTGTTCCAAATTTTTCTTTTTATCCTAAATATTAATCAATTAAAATTAGTTAATTATTTAGAGCAATTAAATTTTATTTATTAGAATTATTTTAATTTTTATTCAAAGCTAAAAAAAATTCTTTATAGTAACAATTTTTTTGATAAGTTCTATTAAAAGGTCAACATATGTGAAAATCATATTTTTAAACTAACAATTAAATGCAATGATCAATACTTGCGAATAAACTATTATTGTTAATGTTATTATTACTGTTGCTGTTAGTTGAATTTAACTTGATTTGAGTTTGTGAGGAGTTTTATTGAGAGGTAATGGGCTTGTCGAATGGACCTCAAACCCCATGGTCCAATTCCCTTAGTGCACAATAGAAGTTGTTTGTGGTTAGAGAACAAATGGTTGGCACTAGTAGCAAGGAAAGCAAATGGGCACAGTGTGTCAATGGCGGTGGTGGCACTAATGAGTGGCGCCCAATGACAGTAGTGGAAAATCCAACAAGTGATAACAACGACAAAGAAAGTGGCGGTGGTGTATTTAAAAGGCAACATGGCACTGTAGGTGAGCAATGCATAGATTGAAAATGAAGAGAAATAGAGAGTGGGAAAGAGAAGAAAAGAGATAGGGAAACTTGGGAAGGGGGATCCTATTGCTAACTTTAATGGGTGAGCTATCATAAAGTACCAAATCCACTTTCCATTTTCAAGTTCAGTCTCCACTTGAATTTTTAAATAATGAGCATCCTAGTTTTGTTAAAATTTTAAAGATCACTCCCTACTTACTTAATTTGAATAAAATATCCTTAAGTATAATATGTTTCATACTCATTTTGTAACTTCTTCTCTATCCACACAACCAAACACCCTTTATCTTTATTCCCAAACACTAAACCTTACCTTCATCTTTCATTACTGAAAATAGAAAAAAAATGTTGTAGAAGCAAATCAAGCTCAATGGCACGAACAAGGAGCTCGATGGCGCAACCACCACTGGCATGACTACTGCATTGCCATCTTCTCAATTTATTTTCATTATTTTCAAGTTATTTTCTCAATTTATTTTCATTCTTCTCAGTTTATTTTCACACTTTATTATCAAGTCATTCTCTCAATCAACAAAAAGAGTGTTTGTCGAAGAAATGGGTATGAAGAAGGAGATGAATTTTGAAGAACTTCGGATTGTATCATTTGCATTGGAATTGTAATATATTTATGGATTACTTTGTGGACATTTGCTTTTCACCATTTATTTTTAAACATATTATGTGAAAATATTATGTTTATGACATTCTATTTGCAAATATTGATATGTAGTTCAGTATTTCGTTGGGGGAGATTTATACTTGATTTCAAGACATGTGTATTTCATTAGAACAATTATGTAATTGATTTCCATTAAAAATGTAATAGCAATTACTTGAGTAGGATGTGTGACATGTCTGTATTTTAGTACTTCATTGGGGGAGATTTATGCTTGATTTTCACTAAAAATGTACTAGCAATTGTCTAAATAGATTGTGTGATATATCTATATTTTAGAACTTCATTAAGAGAGATTTAGGGGTGTAAATGGATATTAAACAAATCGATACACTATTTTCATATTCATATTTGTTTAACTTTTTAAATATGTGGATATAAATATGGATTTGATTGATATTTGAAAATGATATTCAAATTTATATCCGTTAGATATCGATCGAATTGAAATATATATGTATTCAATTATAATTATTCAAATGCATTCATATTTATTAAATTTATCCGTATTCGAATTTTTTTTTAATATTCGTATTCAATGATAAATATGAAAATATCTATTTACAAATATCCAAATACATAAATCTATGAACCTGTAACAAATACATATTTTAATTAATAAAAGAAACTATATAATTTCATTAAAAAGAAAGCAATAAAACAAATAGCATAATTTCTAGTTAATAATTGACTTTATAATTGATTATTAGTACTTAATGATGATGATGATGATGACAACGATGATGACATTTAAGTATATTAATTCTAAAGTTAACCAACTATAATTATGCTGATTACCTTTAGTCTTAAATTTTTTCTCTATATTACAATAATTTTTTAAATTTATTCTTTTTTTCCCCAATTCTTCAATTATAATTTATGTATATGCATATAAGGATTATGAGATTTTTATTGAAAAATATATAAATAAGATATTATTAGTAAAAATATATTCGAATAAGATATTAAACGGATTGAATATGCATTTCCCAAATTTGTGTCCATTTTATAATTGGATATCTACTAATTAGATATGGATAATAGCCACTTTAAACCGATGTGAATAAATTTTGTACAAACAGATACGAATGCGAATGGTAAACGAATTTCTGAGTATCCATTTATAGCCATAGGGGGGCTTATACTTAATTCTCGGATATATATACCTCACTAAGACAATTATATACTTGATTTCCATTGAAAATGTACTAACAATTGCTGGACAAATTGTGTAAGGTGTTTGTATTTTAGTACTTCATTAAGGGAGATTTATACTTAATTTCAGGACATGTGTACTTCATTACAGCAATTGTGTACTTGATTTCTACTAAAAATGTACTAGCAATTGCCTAAACAGATATTGTGTAAGATATCTGTATTTCAGTACTTCACTAAGGGAGATTTGTACTTCCAAAATAACCCTATATATATTCTTTGTTTGTTCGATTTATGTACTTGATTTCTTGCATATTGTACTTCACGTCACTATGACTTTAATGGAACTAATTCTTCAATTGCAAAAATTGTACTTCTATACATATTGTTTGTTTGATATTTGTACTTGATTTCCCATATATTGTATTGAACCTCACTACAACTATTATAGATTAATTCTTTAATTGCATAAATACTTCAAAATAAAGTCTTATATACTTCGTTTGCTCAATCTTTGTACTTGATTTCTCCCATATTGTACTTCACCTTGCTTTAACTTTTATGGAACTTAAGTTTTGTTCTATATTTTGCCTTTTGTTTCTTGATAATAAACAACCAAAACTCTAAAAATATGTATAATATTAGTAAGGTATGGATACAAACATGTTAGTAGTTAAGAGATAACTAGTAGTAGTCAACAAATTAAGTTATCATTCATGGTAGTGTAAAGAATCCTTATGCATTCAAAGTTGTAAACACAATGAGCATATGACGATGATATCCGTCCTATCACCCATACAAATACTTAGAGTAATTGGTCTAGTAGTCTTAAAAATATTGTACTTAACCTCGCTAAAACGTTAATTGTATAAAATGTACTTCAAAATAATCTTATATATACTTTATTTGTTCAATCTTTGTACTTGATAACCGATATATTGTACTTTACCTCATTAAAATTTTAATAGAATTGATTCTTCAATTGCACAAAGTGTACTTCAAAATAACCTTAATTATATTTTGTTTGTTCAATCATTGTACTTGATTTTTTGCATATTTGTACTTAACCTCACCACAATTACTATAGATTAATTCTTTAATTGCACAAATTGCATTTCAAAATAACCGTATATATACTTTGTTTGTTCAATTTGTATACTTGATTTCTTGCATATTATACTTCATCTCGCTACTTTAATGGAACATGAGTTTCGTTCCATATATTTCTTGAGAATAAAAAATCAAAATTCTAAAATACGTGCAATATTAGTAAGATATAGATACAAACGTGTTAAAGTAGTTAAGAAATAACTATTAGCATTCAATAAATTAAGTAATCATTCGCAATAGTATAAAGAATCCTTATGAATTCAAAGTTGTAAACACAATAAGCATATGATGATCATATCGGTCCTATCACCTATACAAATACTTACCGCAATTGGTGTAATAGTCTCAAAAATATTGTACTTAACCTTTTGAAAACTTTAAATAGAACTAATTCTTGAATTGTACAAAGTATACTTCAAAATAACCCTATATATACTTCGTTTGTTCGATCTTTATTTTTGATTTCTGGCATATTGTACTTCACTTCATTACAATTTTAATGGAACTAATTTGTCAATTGCATATAGTGTACTTTAAAATAATTCCATCTATACTTTGTTGTTCAATTATTGTATTTGATTTTCCGCATTCTTTAATTGCACAAAATGTACTTCAAAACAACACCATATATATACTTTGTTTGTTCGATTTATGTACTTGATTTTTTGTATATTGTATTACCTTGCTACTTTAATGAAAAATGAGTTTTGTTCCATATTTTTTTTGAGAATAAACAACCAAAACTCTAAAAATGTGTGTAATATTAGTAAGGTATGAATACAAACGTGTTAAAGTAGTTAAGAAATAACTACTAACATTCAACAAATTAAGTGATCATTCGCAATAGTGTAAAGCATCCTTATGCATTCAAAGTTGTAAACATAATGAGCATATTACGATCATATCCATCCTATCAACCATACAAATACTTAGAACAGTTGGTCTACTAGTTTCAAAATATTATACTTAACCTCACTAAAACTTTAAATATAACTAATTCTTCAATTGTATAAAGTATACTTCAAAATAACCCCATATGTATTTTTTTTATCAATCTTGGTACTTGATTTTCGGTGTATTGTACTTCACTTCGCTACAACTTTAGTGAGACTAATTCTTCAAATTGCACAAAGTCTATTTCAAAATAACTCCATCTATACTTTGTTTGTTCGATCATTGTACTTGAGTTTTTGCATATTTGTACATAACCTCACACAACTATTATATATTAGTTTTTCAATTACACAAAGTATACTTTAAAACAATCTTGTATATACTTTATTTGTTAGATTTATGTACTTGATTCCTCGAATATTGTACTTCACCTAACTGCAACTTTAATGAAACTAATTTTTCAATTGTACAAAGTGTACTTCAAAATAATAAAATATATACTTCATCTATTCAGTCTTGTATTTAATTTCCCATATATTTTACTGGACCTCACTGCAACTGTTATAGATTAATTAACAAATATACAAAGTTTATTTCAAAATAACCATATCTATACTTGATTTGCTCTATTTATGTACTTGATTTCAAGCTTATTATACTTAACTTCACTACAACTTTAATGGAACCAGTTCTTCATTTGAACAAAGTGTACTTTAAAATAACATCCGTACTTTATTTGTTCGATTAATGTATTTGATTTCTTGTATATTGTAATTTTCCTCGCCACAACTTTCATACTTCAAATTTATTGCATTTGTACTCTATAATTCCACTTATATACTTGATGTACAGAATTTTGTACTTAACAACCACTTTGACTTTGATAGGAAAACGTTGTACCATACTAACATCCAATATCAACACTATAGTCCAATTTAACCTCCAATGTCAACAAAATTCAAACCAAAGCATTTTCATTACTTAAATGATGCATGTCATATGCTTTGACCCCATCTTGGATATCACATTCTCTAATGTAGTTTGAAAGTATTGTGAGTCTCATTTTTGTTGTGTCATTTATGCAATCAAAAATAGAAAAATTAGTATATTCTACCACTTATAATGTTGTATATTAAAATGTTAATATTTTGTACTACAATTGCTTATACAATATACTTTCCATACTTAATCCTATTTTTCCAAGAAAGCAAGATATTATCAAATAAAAAGTACCAAAATTTAATCAAATCTTTAATCCAACAATGCCACTGTTAGACTAAATTAAATAGATCAATTTTGTGTGTGTGTGTGTCTGTGTATGCGAAGCATAAATCAAGAAAAATGAAACACAAACTCATGCATTTCAAGTACAAAATAGGGTTTTTTAGATAATTTCTATATATAATTTCAAATTTAAGAAGCATAAACTTCAAAAAAATGAAGTACAATTTTACGTCTTTCAAATATAAATTAGAGATTTTCAGATATTACTACAAAAATTATATATATAACAAATTGGCTCAAATTTTTAACAACTAAAACAAGAGTTCAAACAAAGAAATATAAGAAAATCTACTTGCAAAACTATTGAAAGGGGGAAAATCACTAGTGATGAGAACAAGAAAAATCTGAGAAATGAGCAGAAGAAAACACCCTCTTAAACTTAAGCACCCACACCTCTGTTCTCTTCTTTATCTTCTTCGCACCTTGTTCACGCTCCTTTTCTTCTTTGTTTTGTCTCGTCTTCGCGCCTTCTCTTCTTCTCCCCTCTCGTCTTCGCACCTTTTCTTTTTGGCAAAGGAAAAGTCGCACCCCGTGTTGCAAAAAAGAAGCATACTTCTGGAATGAAAAATTGCTTTTTATTTTGGCTGGTTCTTTTGTTGTTTTGATTAAGTATAAGGTTATTTAAGTCTTTCTAAAAGAAATGAAGCGTGATTCCTCAAATTTTACAAAAAGTAGGGAGTGAAATGTTTAAAAAAATAAGTGGAGAGTGAAATGAAAATTGAAAGGAGGTGTGGGTATTTAATACTTTTAATTTACATTTCCAAAAGATTTTTGACGAAAAATCCTTTGAAAACTTAATTAACAATTTTATTTAAAAAAAGAAGACGCAAATTTCAGACAAAAAGTCAATCTAAAATTCATATAAAATTAACAGGAAAAAAACATTCGATGGAGTTAAGACAAAATTTCTATATGAAATTTCAATGTTGTATTTTATAAAATTGATTATTTTCCACGTGAAAAAATTTTCAGCAGAATTTTTAGACGAAATTCGGTCCAAAAATAACCTTATTGCTCACAGTAGTTAGTGCTATTTTTTGGTGGAAAATCATTGGGAAAATTCTGCCGGAAAATTTTCAGGCAGATTGCGGACACTTTCGCGCCAATCACACGCCAATTTTGCCGAAGGAATATATTTGATTTCGGATGCCCCATCCATCTCAATTTTGTCGATGTTACAACAAAAATTCTTGAAAAAAAAAAATAAATAGATCAAAAATTGCGTAATTTTTTTTTTTTTTTTTTTTTTTGTGGGGATAGTGCTTTAATTTAATTAAGTTCAAGCGACCTAATTAATTTCAGGCGCTCACTTGTCTTTATTCATATTACCGTCAGGCTTTCTAGTGGAGACTATTGATTGATCTTCCATCTTCACTTTTCGAAGAGTTTCTTTTTTTGTTTAAAGAGAATATTATAAATGAAAATTTTCATCATCCTATCAACAAATTAATATTTTTTTTATTATCAAATCAAACAATCAAAATATAAACTACCAACAATACACATAAAGTACACATAGCGCGACCACGTGTGATCGAACACAAGACCTCCCATATAATAAGGTGAGACTAAGACTAATACCACTCAAACTACAAGCCACTAGGCCTTCTCGAAGAGTATTTGGAACCATTCAAAATAGCATTTTACTCGTATTAAATACTATTTTCACCACAAGAAAATTCCACAAACCAATGGCTCTGATACTACTTTAACGGGAAGAACACAAATGCGCAGCAAAAAAATTTCTTCGTAACTTGTGTGAAGCACCAAAATTAATCTAATTGAATAAATTATGGTTACAACAACAGCAACAAAAGGAACATTACAATTTACGTGGAAAAACTTCCCTCAATGTGCTAAAGAATCACGGGAGCAAAGTTCAAATACTCTCCCCTATCTCCAAATCCAGGTACAAAGAGTTACGACCACTAGATATTATATTTAGCTCCTCTACTATATCTACCAATCACCAAAAACGACCTAAATCATCAACAACATGATAAAAACAAGAAATTTGAAAAAGATTATTAATTAATTAAATAATTTTTTATCAATAAAAATTGGGGGCAATTTTTTATTTTATTTTCAATTTTATTGATAAAACTTTCTTCCCAATATTTTTTTTCCTCCTTTTTTGGTGAAAAATTTTTGCTTTAAGATGTTAATTTGTGATTGCATGCCACAGAATGTTCACTAATATACATGGTTTTTGCATCACTAAAGAAAAAGATGATAAATTCATCATTTTTTTTTTTTGCCACGATATATATAAAACTATAGTAAATATGATATATTATTCTTCTCATATAAAAAATTATACATAAATTTATTTTTTTGCTAGATAAGACGGAGTCTAGTATTTAAAATATGTTTTACCACATGTTTGGAAAACTTACATTATAACAGAATAATCATAGCAAATAATTTTTTTACTATATTATTTTTTGGTGAAGTAAAAGATATCTTAGCAAATTAAAATGCATATTTTCTTATAGTGAGGTTTTCGTAATTATGTGAATATTAGGTCTGGAGGAGGAAGCAAAAAATCACTCATATGGGGGGTTTACTTTCTAATTTATTTGGCCCATAAAATGAGAATGATGAATTTGATTATTTATCCTACCGAATTAGTTGGATGAACTATTGTGGCATCCCAACTTGGATCGAGTCATCTTCTTTCTCCAAGGCTTGAATTCAGAATGAGGTTGGATATCATTCAAGAAAGTAAATTGGACCTTAAGATATAAGGTTGAAATGATTAGGTCAAGGTTGTGATAATGTTTCTTTAATCAATTCAATTCAAAACAATACCTAGTTAAATACCTAAAAACATAGAAAATAATATTGGGTACAAACGCTTAAAAATGTTGTGATATTCAAGCCAATCATCTATAAATCAGTAAATCAATCAATACTTATATAACATATCACTTGATGACTGGCTCATAATTAATTTAGTTTTATGTGGCGTGCTCGTGTCACTTTAAATTTAAGATTAATAGTGAATAAAATGAATTTATTCAACTATATGAAAAGTACTTCATGCAAGTTAATCTAAAATACTTAATTATTTTATGCAAAGATAAGGGAAATAAGACAATTTACGACCCAAACGACAACCAATGATTCCTGAAGCATCTGCAAGAAATTGACGGAGTAGACAAAAAAATATAAAGAATTGGTAAAGCTGCTGCTTCATTTGGCCATAATATAGGAAGGTATTGATTTCTAAGTAGCCGATTCTCAGGGTTCAGGATCTGTCTGGGAGTCTTGTTGACCGGATTCCTCTTGGATTCGGATGGAATGCAAATTATTCATGCATTTTCACTTGATTCTTCTCAGACTCTGACCAAAAATGAATGGTCCTTGCTACTCTGACTAAGCTATGAGAACTCTGTACGCGAAAGAATCAATTACAGTACATTTATCAATGTTGCACCATTATTAATTTTGAAAATATTATTAACCAAGTGATTCATTATATATTAATCATTAAATTATGAGAATAAATGGATTTTACCATTCATTATTTTTAATGATTCAATAATATTGGATGGACATATATAATATAATCTATTCGTTTCCCCAAAATCATTAATTAATTTTTAACGCCACAAATCAAGATTTGATTATAACTTCGACTAGTTACACACAAATACTACTTGTTGTATACATTGAATAATGTAATACATATGTCGCAATAAACGATAAAATGATGTATAAAATATTGATCCAAGATAAATTAATTTATTCATAACTAAGTCGTACTTTATCATGCGTACTTTTTAAAACAACAATTAAATTGTTTTGGTTTAAAATGAAGCTAATAAATATAAGAAAATTCTGAATGATTGTGTGCTCAAGAAGATTTAGAGCCTTGAATTATGATATTCTCAATCTGATTTCGTTGATTCCACTATTTGTTTCCACAATTTTATTGAGCCAAGTTATTAATATTGAATTAGATTGAATCGTAGGAGTTTTTCAATTATTTGCAACTAAATTCTTAATTTACTAATTCATTACATTTCTATGAGAAGGTTTCACTCAATTGATTATCCGATGTGCATAGATAAATGTTTATATATCCTACTTGTAAATTAATCATTTCATTCCTCTATTTGAATAATTAATTTTAGGCTCTTTTATTGTCAATTAACCATAAATTTATTTGTACAAGATTTTCTATGCTTATAGATATATTCAATTATTGATCAAACAATTAAATGAAGAAAAATAGACAGTACAAAAAATATTTCAAAATTCAATTAATTTTGCAAAAGAAAATTCAAAAAATCAATTTATACGGTTGGTTCAATTATAATTTCAAAATAGACTCTTCAAAACTCATTTTTTTTAATGTCGAAAGGCCAATGAGAATGCCTTGAGTCAATATTCCAACATCAAGTATCAATAATGATAACAGCAACAAAAAACAACAACAACTAAATTATTAGTGATGACAAAATATTTAGGGGTATTGTCAAAGTTATTAATGATGATATGCATTAAATTACAATAATTTTTATTTTATTATAAAAAATTAAAAAAAATTAATAACAACTTACTAAAAAACAATGGGAAATCCATCGTTCATTCAATATGATAGAAAAATATTACAATAATAATTTACAAGTTCGATGGTAATAAGAATTATATGTAAATTATCAATATATATTAATAATTAGTAATACATGTATTGTAACAACAAAATTATTATTTTGAATTACAATAATAAGTTTTATTGTTACTACATTATCATTATAAATTTATTACTAGTTATCAACATGATTCAAAATACTATTTTTTTTTTATCTCTATTAAGTTATTATTATGACAAAATAATTTTTTCTTTTCACTTAAGATGCGTCATTATAATAAATAAATTTAATGCTTGTCACTAATTATTACTTCTACATTACTATGTTCTTTTTTTTTTATTGGCAGTAGTAATTAATAATTTTCACAAATCTAATACCACTAGCAATTTGATGTTTACAAATGGTGATACACATCCGTGACAATTTAATGGCAATACATTACTAATTACACTACAGCAAAAGCAAGCTATTGTTATACACTTTAATCATGACATGCGTCTCTATATTTACATATAAGGACACAAAATTTTATTTAAGCTATAGTTGTACGTTTATTATGACATCTGTAATTATATTATATATGACACTTCTAAGTGTGATAATTCGGTTATTGCTATGGGTATGTTAGACACATAATTGGATAGCTTACAATAATTTAAACATCACAATAGTACAAATGTTATGATATTTAATTTTTAGCGTCACAGTGAATGTTCTTTTTAGTTAAATATTCTCACAAATTATTTTTGATAATTTTTATTATTGTCAGCTAATTGTTACCATACATTTGTTAGCAATTTTCAAATGACGATTAGTAACATAATTCTCCTATCGTTAATTTTTAATAACAATAATTTATATGTCATTTTTGTTACTTTGAAGCCTACAGAAAATTATTATTATTATTATTATTATTATTATTATTATTATTATTATTATTAAAAAATAAAATTAAAAATTAGAAAATAAGTGGAATTGGTGAAACTTTTCAACATTGTTTCCTAGGCTCTTATAAGTGTTATTTTCTAAGTACACTACGAGTGAAAAAGCAAGCAAGCTAACAAATAAAGTAAGACTTTTCTTCTACATGCAGCGATAACACAGAGTAGGAAGGTGCAACTGCGATAAGAAAATGTGAACCAAACTGATCCGATTGGCCATTGTGTTTGTACTAATGGTTGCAGATTACAATAATTATGCCATCGATGGAATATCTAATTATTCAAATTGTCCTTGAACAATCCCCTTCCAGGCCGTTTGGATTTGTTTTTTAGAGGTATTTTTATTTTATGGTGAAAAGAAATAATGAAAAGTTAATTATAAAAATATTTTTAAAAATAAAATATTATTTGAATATTTTGTTTAAAATATAATGATTATGTAAGGTTGAAAATTAATTGTATTTGAAAAATATAATATTTTGTATTAAAAGTTGTGCATATATGAATAGGAGAAAATAGAAAATGATGAAAAATGAAAATGGTGAGAGAGTGTAAAAGTTTGTCTCGAAAAATATTTTTGAGAATGAAAATATATGTAAAAATGGAGGAAAAGTTTATGACTTTCTATTTTTGTTTTAAATACAAAATGAAAATGGGTTCAGAAAACAAAAACAAACAAACCCTTAATTTCATGTTTGTTTGAAAGCATATTCAAAAGAATATGTCAATAGTACATCGAGAAAATAAACAAAAAGCTATGGGAATGTTTGGTTATGTTTCCCTAGAGCAATATTATTTTAGGAAAATATAAGCAAACATATCCTCATTTTTTCTTCAAACACATATTTTTCAATATATGCATACTATATTATATATATATATATATATATATTATTTTAATATTAAAAAAATTACTCAATTTCATTTTCACTCCAAAAATCCAATAAAAAATATTGATTTGACTGGTAAAATAAAAAATATATCCTTCAAATCATAAATAAACATACGAAAAAACAACATTCACATTCTTCAATAATTCATTCTCTCAAAACACATAAAAACACATAATAAAATTACACAAAACACATAGTTATATTATT